>VDFB02018296.1:5829433-6005442 GCA_007258455.2 Sequoia sempervirens | reverse complement strand
CCTCTCCCACCCTCTACCACCCTCTCCAACACTCTTCCGCCCTCTCTCACCCTTCCCCACCTTTTCCCACCTTCCCTACCCTATCCGACCCTTTCCCACCTTTGTTGCTAGTAATGCTCTTTGGAAAATGTGAAAAGGAAGACATAACGTGCACGTGTTATAACGTGTGCACATTATATTTTTCATTGGAAATCCCCAAGCCTTAGCTTTGGTATCTGCCTTGGAATACCAACCCAAAGGCTTGGAGGGCATTCACAAAGACCAGAGACGTGTTTTTTTCCAAATTCAACAAATTTTCACATAATCGGGTTCGTGTTGACCATCAAGATTGCATCTGGTTCAATATCAAGAAAATCGAAGACATGGGTAATGTTAGGTTCTTTATTAGCTTTCCAACGATGTAATTTTTTTCACTTTCTAACAATGTTAAACCTTATATCCATAATTTCTTTTGATTGTATGTCGTTTTTCTTCAAAAAGTAGTGTTTGGTATTTTTTTCGCTATAAATTAACCGTTCATCAAATTTTGAAATAAATTATATTTTTAGAAACTAGACTCCATTCTACAATTTAAAAAAAATAAAATTTAAAAAAAATCTATTAGTTTCAAAAAATTTGAGGGGGAGCACGGCCAAAATTCTGCTTTTTAGAAAGTGCCCACTTAGAAAATTAATAAAAAATAAAATATTCTTTAAAAAATTATCAGAAAATATCCAGTCCTTACTACATACTATTATCTAACTTCTAACTGGAGTGATTTTAAAAATACTTAAAAAAAGTCCACCGTGCTAGGGTCACACAAGAGTTGCTATGTTATGTTTTTCTGATAGAAACAACAACAATTTGTGTGTGTCCCTCTTTTGAACCCCTTAATCTCAACCATTTTCAAAATAAATTAGTAGTTTAGAAAGTAGACTCGGAGCATTGTGGTCCTTGTTTTTGTTCCATCAAAAATTTTTGAGTGTAGCTATCCTCAATTTCACATCCAAGGTCAGTATTTCCTGATTTCAAAAAAAAAGTGGCCACTTAAGCTCCTTTTTTGGGAACCATCTTGGTGCACTTACCCTGCACTAATGAATGACTATAAAATCAAACATAGGAAGTCCATCCCCTATCACCCTCAAGCCAATGGTCAGGTGGAGGTAACAAACAGGGAAATTGAGGCGATCCTCACAAAGACAGTGCAGATCCATGAAAAAGATTGGAGCAATAGACTTCCTGAAGTAGTTTGGGCCTATAGAACTATATGGAAGACAATAACTGAGTTTACAAATTTTGAGCTGCTTTATGGGAAAACAGCCATGTTACCCATAGAATTTGAGCACAAAACTTTAAGGATGTTGTGCCCTTAGCAAACACGCCCCATTCAGAATGGGGACCCTCTTTTCTTTCTCCTCATTGGGTCTCTTGGGGCTGCCTTGTTTTGCGTGCCCCTCTTTTTTGATGTTCCGCATGATTGATGTTGCTCTAAGGTTTCATCATAAATCGACCCTGCCTCTACTTTTGGTCTTTTGCTGCCCTCCGGGGCCTCGCAGGTTCCCTCGGGCTTTTGGCTCTGGAACGGCCCTGGGCCCCTCCGGGCCCGGGCATCCGGGGTTCCCTTATCGGGCTTCCCCTTTGTATTTGCCATCCTCTGTGGCATTCTCCGGGCGTCCGCCCACCCCTTGGGGCCTGCTCTACTGCCCTCCATTTAAAACTTGTGAAAATATTTCGCGGCGTCGCTTACCCCTTCGGGCCCCGGATCCCGGAATTCTGCTTTCAGACTTCCATCTCGGGCTCGCTGCCTGCCGCAGGACCTTCTGGGCCCGGCCGTCCAGAGTTCTATTCCTGGAACTCCGCGACGGTTCCGCTGTCCTCCATGGCGGAACCCTACTGGCTTCCTGCCCTTCGGGCCTTGGGGATCCCTTCGCCGCTGTCGTTGCCCGATCGTTGCCAAAACCTCACGGCGGCTGGACCCTGGAGTCTCCACCGCCACTGACGACCTAATTTGAAATCCCACCAACTTTTGGCATGGTCATACCAGGCATTTAATGCAGACATTAATGGCGGTTGGGGTATAAATTGCCCAACCTGCCAATGTCATTTTCATTATCAGAATTGGAGCAAATTGCATAAGCGATCAACTGGAGCCCACCGCCTTCAACTGCATCGCGATCATCAACATCAACTTCACTCCATTGCCCCCAATAGATCCTGGCTCCCCGTCCTACATTTTTGAGGTAGGCCATCCCTGTTTGCCCTCCTGTCTTTTTTCGTCATTTTGGAGGATTTGAATGGATTAAATAATTGGTTAGAATGAAACAAATAGAAGGACACTCAATTGCGCCCCTAACCCATGTGTTAAAAAATGGCAAACCTAGCAGATGTGCCCTCGCTGCCGATCCGAAACTTTTCAGTCGTGTGGCTGTTCTTTGCACAGGGCAATCCGTCACCCTGGATCCGGCCCCCGTGTTCGCCGTCTGATTCAAACTTCAAAGCGTGCCCGCGACAAACCTCCTCTTTGGGCCCGTTTCGTCGGGTTTCCTCCCCGGGACTTCCGCTTAATCTCTACTGCACTTCAACTGCCAGGCGGCCTTGCTTTCTCGCCACTGGGTCCTGGTCTTTGCTTCGTCGTCAAAATCTAAACTCGATCTGTGTTCTTTGCTACCTCCGTCCTCGGAACCCCGGAGTTCCGCCAGAGGTTCACCTTGTCGAACGGCGAACGATGCCCGGCATCCCGCCTCTCGGGCTCCGCTGATGCGTCAGCTTTTGAACCCTTGGTAGATTGAATCGACCCATCATTTTTAGCTTCGGGCCCCGGACGTTGGGTTTCCATGCCATGTTCTCCACCGTTTTTGACTAACCAATCTTTCGGCGAATTCCCCATTGCCGCCCGCTCTCCAGACTTCGATCTTCCGGCTGCCATGTGTTTTCACTGAAACTCTTCACTGCTGCCGGCACACCAGGGCCCGTGTCACCGGAGTCTGGTCCCTAGACTTTCGTTCGCCAGGGGCCGTTGCTTTCCTATTGTTGGAGATTCTCTGTCGTCCGCTCGGTTGCCGGAACCTGGGCCTCCACTTGCCGACTGGCTTTGTGGTTATTATTCGATGCCGAGGGACATTCCGTGCTCGGCCATCTGGAGTTCCGTTCCTGAAACTCCGTGACAGTTCCGCCGTCCTTCACGGCGGAACCCTGCCGGCTTCCCGCCCTTCGGGTCCCGGGTTCCCACTCACTGCCGCCATCACCCGATCATTGCCGAAAATCTCTTGACGGCCGGTGAGTCACATCTTCTCGGTCGCGGGGCCCCACCATGCCAGAATCCTCCAAGTCTGAACCATAACCTCATGCCGACCATCCTTTGGCCTCCCAGACCCCGACCCTCAGACTTCCGCCGTTGGACTTCCTCGGCCAGATTTCTGCCTACAGTCTGCCGTTGCTAATGGCCGCCTCTTAACTGCTTTTCGGCTTGAGACTTCCAGTGCCCCTTAGATCGGCCCAAACAAGCTCAAATCCAGAATCTAACTTTGACCCATGTCCTAAATTGTGTTGTTCTCCATCATGAGCCTCTCGAAACATTAAAATTTGGCCAAGGAGGGTCTCCGGGAGCTTTCCATTGCATTTTCCTTTCCAAATAGCATTCCTGCTAGGGAAGTCCGGCCCTCCAGGTCGAATTGTCTGAATAGCCTGAAACGAAGATCGATAACATCTAGAGATAATATTTATGATATACTTGATTGATTATTTAGATGTTATTTTCAAAATATGGACTAACATGAACGCTTTTGATGTTTTGTTGCACTAACTTTGCCCTTGCTTGCAGAATATATGGAATCGGCTGCCAGAACTTTAGGGGCCCCTGCCGAAAAAGGATAAGGGCAAGAAATCAGGAAGGACCCCTCAGGGAAAAGAAGATAAAGATTAGATGAAGTTTCAGTTCTAGGGTGAGCCGCTCCAGTCAAAGGTCTCAACGGACTGGAAGGAGATCTCAGATACAAACATTGGTCAGGTTGACATAGATGAATTCCCCCAGAGGGTCAAGGTCAACCCTACAACTAAGAATGTCAGACTAATAAGGCAGAGTGGAATAGCCAAGGCTACCAGTTTTCCTCCCTCGTTCATAGCGCCCGAACTAGTGATGGCTTGCCGAGAAGCCTATCAAACAGACACTAGAACAATTGTGGACAAGGAGGGGAACATCCTCGCCGACATGTCGCCAGAAGGAATCACGAAAAAATTTCACATTCCCATGTTCCCACATATGGAGGTCCCCTCATTGGAACAATGCCAAGCGGCGTGGGATGCTAGTCTGTCAGGGAGTAAGAAGTCTATCAACCTCTACTCACTTAAGGAGAAATGGGGCAGCGCTGCAAAGGTTCCCCAAGAGCTATTCCGCAGTGACTTCCATGAAGACTATCATGACCTAGTAACTATGCTGAGCAAGGTCATGGGTCTCCCAGCGGCCGCCTACTTCTAGGAATGGATGGCCTACTACATTGAGAAGATCCTGCAAGGGAATGAGGACGTTAACACCAAGGTCTCATTCGACTGGGGAGGCATCATTAGCAACTACTTCCATGAGTAGTTTGTCAACATCAAGAAGAGCTCTAAGTTCTATATGACCTCCTACCTAGTATACTCCATGGCAGGTCAAACACAATACAGCGGGTTGTTTGTAGCACCCGATCAGGGGCATAGATGAGGGCTGAAGCCATTTTTTAATTACCCTCAACTCCAGTACCGCAACTTCAAGAAGGAGTACTTCCAGGTCAATGATGCCTTCATAGGCCACATCATCAAATTGATCGCAAAAGACTTCAAGAGGAGGGTCTCCCATAGCGCCAGGGTGCTCTTGAAAGAATATGCTTTCCTATATATTCAGTTCCCCAAATTTACCTACATCGAGCCGAGGGTTTCACGGAACGGCCAAACAGGTTGCCACGGTACCTGAATGATAGGATCATCCTCCTCAAGCTTTCTCGACAGCTCCAGCACATCCAAACAGTCTTCAGCAATAAACATGTAGCAGGGATCCCCTACCCTATGATCCTTGGCCAGGGCCAGTACCGACTGCAGACCTCCCAATGTGCCAGCAATTTTGAGAAGGAGCTCAAGGAATATAATTTTGACTGGTACACTGCCCGCCCACGGATGGATCCACATGGCCATGTCAGGAAGGCACTGGGGCCAGCATATGCCCACCAATACCACGTTGAAGACTTCTGGGCAAACTGCCAAGATGACAAGGAGGTCCGCGCAAGGCACTACATGTGCATGATGGTATTATTCTTAAGAAGGGTGCAGCTGTTCCAGGTACCGGACCAAGTTGAAGAGGATGATTCCACTATCGTGCACCCAAGGTACCCTGTAGTTGCTAACCTTCCAATACCGTTGATTGAGTGGGATGAACAAGAGGTCGATGACCTAGATACCATTACCCAGCTGATCATAACTCGCACTAAGGAGTGGATCGATGGGCAAGTGGCGCACCTACAACGGCAAGGAGTAGTCTTGACATATGAAGGGCTCAAGAGTGAGCCAAGTACCATGGAGGACATTGCCACCACCACATCAACTGGTGAGACCTCCAAGTCTTCCCCCATCACCAGGTCCCAAAAGAGAAAGGGAGCAGAGACAGCGCAGTCTGCGGACCCCAAAGAGCAAGCAAAGAAAGAGACGGGAGGCTCATCTCCCAAGAGGCTCAAGCAGACAGTGGCTACGACAGAGGCGCACCCTCCCTTGCTTCTCCCTCCCCCTCTTGGCGCACTGCCTGCCTCCCAGGTTGCGGTCGCCTCATCTCCGTAGGCGGTGGATATTTCTGTCCATCTTGCCCCTTCGCCCCCGGCTGGGTCAGTGGTCATCATATATTCCTCTTCCGGCATGATCACTCCTTCCTCTGCCACCATGTCTCCAATTACATCCCTCCCTCTAGCAACAATAACATCGCCTGTTCCCCTTTCCACTATGCCCGAGGCTCTTGCGAGGCACATGCAGAGTCTTCCCCCCGAGCTCTCACAGATCCTAATGGACCTCGCACTCCAAGCCACCCTCACCCAAGCCCTTGCAACAGCTCAGCCTTTGCAACCGCCAACAGGGCCCCCAGCCATGGAAGCCATAATGTAGATTTCGAAAGAGTTGGAGGAGCAAGAGCAGGAGGCCTCAAAGCCTATTGAGGAGGAGGTCGATGACTATCATGAGCACCCCGAGTACGAGCACCGAACCATTGAAAAGGTGGTTTATGAGGAGGAGGAGACGGGCTCTTCTGAGGGCGGAGATGAAGAGGATGGCTTGGGTGCCAATGAGATTATTCAAACTTTCGATGAGGACATTGAGGAGGAGTCGGCACAGCAGCCAAAGGATATTGAGGAGGCAAGAAGGTCACCACAGGGAGAAGAGAGGTAGCCACTAGAAGAGCAACCAAAAAAGGATTTATCCGAGGCTGAGACCCATGCTGTAAAGAGCCCCAAGGCCGAGGCTATTGAAGAGAAGAGAGAAGAGGAGACAGCGAGAGAAGAAAGTCCCACACGACAATTTTCCACCAAGCTGCCCGTCAAATGCCTTGTGTTCATTCGCGACTCCGACGAAGAGGAGGATGCTACCCCAGAGAAAGAAGAACCACAAAAGGAAAAGGAGGCAGAGGTCTTTCCTCTAACTGGAAAGGGTGAGGGCAGCCATGATGCACCCAAGGATAAATCTGCTATGCCCGATTGGTTGGAGAAACAACTTGAGAAGACAACTCCTATCCTAAAGGACCCAACGGCGAGATTGGAGGCCATTTTGGCTCGATCCCTGACCACGATGAAGAAGGAGAAGAAGCCCAAGGTCTGATCCAAGATAACAATGGACACTTCTGGCGCCCGAGCAGCGCAAATTGCAACGCCTACAATTGGCCAGGTAGGGGTGAGCTACAATATCTCTACCATTAACTTGGGGATAGCGACAAAGGAGCAGAAAGTTGAACACCTGGAGGAATCGGTGGCCACAGTGGTACACCTGATCAAGCAGGACAAGGTCTCCAAGGATGAGCTCAAGGCGTAGGTTGCTGCCCTAACTGATTACATACAACAACGGTCCTCAGTGGACGACCTGCCCACCACCTCCACGGCCGCATTGTAGTTGCTCTCCAAAGAACAGATTGACAAGATGGAAAGAAGGAAGAACTTGGAGAAAACCACTGAGGATTGGTTCCAACAGGTCATGAGTGTTGGAAACATGAGAATCGGCATGGCTGTGCAGATAGCCAACAAGTTCTTGGATTTGATCCAATCCCTGGAGAGCACAAGGAGGCTCTGCACTAATTTTCCCACCATCTACGACTCCACCTCCTAAAAATTGAAGCCATCCTTTAGATGCCTGAGGACACATGGGAGGAGAAGCTAGAACTGAGAAAAGAAGATCATTGGCTAGTGGATGTGTGGCATAGAGACCTCGAGAACTAGAAGGAGAGGATGGAGCAAATCCTAGGTAGGGTGGATTCGGATATCGAGTGGATTAAGGAAATCCGGGTGGAATGCGCCCAATACCTTAAGTTGATGACGGGCTATGATATGCCCACGGTACAAATAGATGCAGAAAAGATCAAGCCATACTTCCAAGAGAAGGTGAAGGACGGGATAGCCGGAGAAATAACAACGGAGTTCCTGAGTTTTGCTACCCATTCCTTCGACCAATTAGAGCAATTCAGAGACCAAGGCTCGAAGTATGACAAGGATTGGAAGCAGCTGGAAGAGAACACTAAGGAATGGAGTTACCAGGCGTTGAGATGCGAGATCCTCGAGATAGACAGACTCCAGGCCATCATCCTCAAGTACATTGAGCATGTAGCTTCCGAGGAGCAAGAGGACAGCCTAGCCAAAGAAGAAGGCCTTCCTAAGGAGTAGCTACAGCAAAGAGAAAACAACAATTAGCTATAGGACGAAAGAGCAATAGTGCCATCCACTAGATGACGAAATAGAGAAGAGACAAAGAATGTTTTTATATTGTAAATCTATTTGGGGGTAGGTGAAACCCTATTTTGTAATGAATCTTGGCCACACAATTGTAATGAATCTTGGCCATTGATTTAACTTTTGAAAAACTATAAATAGAGCACTCCCCTCATTTGCAAAAGGGAGAGTTGAGTCGTTGTAAAGGCATGCTGCAGAAATTTATAAGAAATATCATTGACTTGGTGTATTTCCTTGATTTCTCTCATGTCATTTGATTCATTTCTCCAATATTAGATGTTTGACTTAGATCTCTTTTTTGTTTAGTTAGTTGTTTATTTTATTTGGATAAATCTTAGGAATGTTTTTGGATGATTGTGAAAATTCCTCCTTTGTTGATGATCCCTTTGTCTATACTTTTTGCTGTTTGCTGAAGGTAGATAGCTATGCAAAGTTAGCCTGGACTTGATTTGAAGCTGCCCCAAACTTTTATCTTTAGTTCATGCATGTATGTGGTGGATGAGGGATGAAATATCTGCAGCCCTTACAAGATAGCACAATTTCCATGATACTGTGAAATCCTTGGTTAAGTGGGATATTGTTTTGAGGAATTATCCATTGTAGGAACTCCATAGTCACTATTTGTAGCAAGCTTCAGACTTAGGAACTTTTCCTTCCCTTCGCTTTTTTTCCTTTTTTTTAGAAACTGAACAATACCAAGGTTCATTGCATGTTGTAAAGCCAAATCTAACAACTAGATGGAGTTCAAGACTACTGTTTGAACCTACAGCTGATGCATATCAACTTCCCATCCTAGGAACTCCTTTTCAAAGATCCAACTTCATGCTTTGTATCCACACTTTGTATTTTCCGTAAGAACGCCTTGTGATTCCAGTAAATCACATCAACTACTGAGGTATCTAAGCACTATCATGACCTGACACCCGAGAGACCTTGGGATAGTGTTCTGCAATTCGATTGTGGGAGATTGTCTTTCAAGAGAGGTAGTGCACTTACGCACTGCCTGTGTTGAGAAGTGCATAAAAACACCAACAGAGGAAAAATCTTGAACTTAATATAGACATATCTGAAGCATAGAAGGATTGTCTCCTACAACTAAATGCTTTGGACGAAATGAGAAAAGCCACCCTGCAGCACACCGAAGCAATCCAATAGCAAAGGAAGAAATGACATGATCAACACATCAAAACTAGGAAATTTTCTGCTAGTGATTGGGCTCTGTTATATGATTCCAGATATTAAGAAAACCAGGGTAAGCTCACAACATGCTGGTTTGGCCCCTATGAAGTTGAAAATGTGTTCGACAACGGAGCCATACAACAGGTGATAATTGATCCAGTCCGTTTCAAATTGCTAGTTAATGGCCACCGACTCCAGTTGTACCATAAACCAGTCTCAAAGGAAGAATTCATGTAGCAGTTCATTCAGGCTCCTCCTGCTACTCTTCCTGTAGCTGAAGGCTTTAGCCTTTCTCCTGTAGCTTCACTATAATTTTAAAAAAGCATTCCCATAATAAAGGTTTTCTTTTTAAAAAGAAACCCCTTTTTTTCTCCATTCTCATTTATCGCCCCCATCTCACTTCTTTATCATCCATCCATCCATCCCATCCATCCATTCCATCTGTTCATCTCGTTTATCCATGTCACCCTTCCACTTCATCCATCTGCATCACCCTTAATTAAGATATTTTTTCCAACTGTCAATTCATGCAGACATCGTCATCTTTCTTCACATGTACGTGCAATTATCAAAGGTACGCCATATCTTTTCTTATCACATATTTGATTTATTTTATTCTATTCATTTACTGCTATGACAGTACTAGTCATTATTACCCAATCTCCACCTGTTCTTTAGTACATGTGAGGACACATGTCATACTCTAAGTAGAGGGTGGGGTAATCCACCTTTTAAAATCTATCTTTTCACCGCTGCCATAACTACACAAATAACCTTTCTTTAATAATTTTCTAGTACTTTCCAAATATGATCGCATGTCTTTTTTTATTGCATGTTTTTCTTGTAAATTATGATTAAGACTGCTTGTTCAAAAAGTTTATTTTTGGAAAAGAAAGAAAGGTGACGACACGATAGAAGAAAAACCAGAGCAGAAAGGGAAACAAAGAATTTGAATTTTCAGCAAGGAATTGAGTTTAGCTATGAACATGGGTGGTCAGCTAGTGTGAGATGAGCCTGTAACTCATGAATTATTATTGCAAAATCTGCAAACAGTCCATGCATTCAGCCTCTGTGGATGGTTAAATTAATTTTTGAGTTTAAATGATTTTGATGAGGCTGCTGGAGAATTTTTTAGAAGCCTTTCGAAGGGGAAGCTACTGTATGGGGTCTAACGGTTGTTGCAACTGAAGGCAGAATTGTTGAAGTAATCGTGCTTCCAGGCATTGGATAAAACTTTTCTTTAGATGCTGCCGCTATAAGGGCTGAGTTTTCAATGCCCACTGATGGACCTTTGGAAGTCTCCAAGCAGGGATGCAAGCGTGTATCATTTCCTCCTCCTTATTCAGAGTATGCTACTTACATAATCAAGTATTTAACCTATGAAGGTCATTTCTCCTACCTGCATTCTTATCATTTCAAATTATTAAGTCATATGAGGCATGGGTTAGTTGTAAATGTTCTGAATTTCCTGTTAAAATTTTTAGAACAAAGTGCCCACAGAACCCAACAGGGGAAAGATAATTCTATTTCTCACCATGGCCTTATCAAATTACTGATTGAGCACTCTTTAAGAGATGTCTCACCTCTTTCTTGGCAACAATTCATTGCCCAAAAGAGCTTGCAAATTCTACAATCTCCTAGGGTACTTACCCCACGGCCTCAGAAAAAGAAGGAAGAAATTGTGTCTACCAGTAGAATAGGGCAAGGTTCATCCGTTCCTGTAGCACCTAGTCCTGGACCTGGTCCTGCAGCTCCCCCACCAGAATCCTCTGCTCGGGTACAAACTAGGTCTGCCACTAGGAGAGAGAATGGAAAAAAAAAGGCAGGTGAGTCGTTTGGGACTGAACAAACCCCAGAGTCTAACCCTCATTCTTGGAAAAGGCAATGCTCTTCTCCTGTAGCACCTTCCTCTGTAGCCATCTCTCTTATAGCAACACTTGTTGTTAACACCAGTTCACCATCATCTTCTGGTAGGGCAAAACCCTCTAAGAAAACCAAAAAGAGGAAGGCTACCAGAACACCTCCTGCAGCCGCATCAATGCCAAGAAGAGTTTCCACAAGAAAACAATGTAAGACCTCCCCTGCTTCACCTCAACCAAAGGTTATTGTAATTTCAGAAGGGTCTGTTGAGTCTGAATTTAATGTTTCTTAGAATCTGTTCAAGAATGTTGCTTGAAGTTCATTCATTCCTGAAGAGGAACAAGTTGAGATAAAAGAAATAGGGCATAATGAGCAAGGATTACCAAATCTTGATGACTTGGCTACCGCTGCTATGCAGCTTTCGGAGGAAGCACAAACTTCTCCACTATAGCAACAAGAAGAATTTATCTTGCAGCAAGAGCAAGAACAGACTGAACAATTGAATGTGCCTAGTGAAGCTGTATTTCACCCTACAACTTGTAAAGCCATTGTCGTTTATAAGAAGATGTTTTTGATTGAGTTTCTAGAATATGTTAAAGCTAACTGGGAACTAGTTACATTGCAAACCCTAACTTTCCGACACAAAACCCAGATTGACATGCAACAAAGTCTATGGGAAGTAGAAAAGAAGAAATTGAAAAAGGAAATTGAAAGTCAGAAATGGGAAATTGCTAAGTTGAAAGCAAAAATGGATGAAATGTTAAAAGTAACTGGTCATATTATGGAATGCAGACCACCACCTAGAGTTTATGCTTTGTGCTATAAAGAACAACTCTTATGGTTCCAACTGATGAGAATTTCTAGAAACCAAGATCCTATACTTCATATTGCCAAATAATTTTATGAAGCATACTAGGCAGGAGCTAATTGGTTAAGAAATTCTTTGTGTGAATTCTATTTACATGGCTTTTTAATTCCATTTGAAACAGAATGGAATCCTCTTCTGTATATTGGTGATATCCATTTGAGATCATTTATGTCATGGGCCGCAAATGAGGTGAATTATGGCAGGCAGTGGGAAACATATGATAAAGCTAAAAAAACTGAGCCTGTTCCATTATGCTCTCAAAGTTCAAACCCCCATGCAATGTTGAAAGACTAGTTTGCTCTGAATATGGCATTAATAATGTTATAGCCAGAGAGAAAATATTTGATATCAGGAAATAGGTATATGATGAACTTCAGGCACAACCATATTCATTTTGGAGACTAGCATACACCAGAAGTGAGAAAAGGTGGGAAAGATTAACTATTGGGCTAAGCATATCAGAACCACACAGTCCCCTAAATTTCACAGCAGCTCTCAAATGATCAAGCAGATATATACAATTGGGACTTCAAACGAGATTTGAACTGTGGTTGCCATTAACATTCAGACCCCCTGTGCTAATGTGGCCCCTCTATCCTCACCAGGCTACAAATCTTAATGATGATTTAGAAGATCGAAGGTATGAAAGGTGCCAGGCTTTTAGAGGATTTTATTACAGGTTTGGAAATCCATTTCAGAGTCATGCAACAACCACTGACTTCAGAGAAACCACCAGGAAAGTTAATGCTGGAGGACCAGCATTGGGCTAAGTAGGGGGCAGTGATGAGCCTAAAATGTGCTCATAGTTTGGATGTTATGATAAACTTTTAATGCCTTTGCTTTTGTTATTTGTGGTTGTTTAAAACTCTTTTGAAACCATTTATGGGGATATCCTATAGCAAAATACTTTCATATTCTTGCAGCTTATTATGTTAACTTGATTACATTTATTAGCTTGTTGACTTCCTAAATGACTGGTATATCGCATATAGTTTTTGAATGATCAAATAGATTTAAATGTGTGATTAATGAATGGATATCATGTATGTGCCATACGCCTTTTCTTTCGCATCTGTTACCTTTTGTTTCGCAGGTTGTTGAAGAATGATCAAGTCAAGCGCAGCCGATCTCAGCCTTGCAATAAAGTCCATTTCCTGCATGACTTCGAGGAAGCTCTGGCAAAGACTCTTTGACCCAAACTATTGGGAATTTTTTTTAATAAAAGTCAATCTGGAAAGAGTGGAGTGCTAGATTCTCTCTGGATTGGGTTAAACACATAAATTCATTTATGAAGTTTGTTCCTTGATTCTGGGATGCACTTTACTTCCACGCCTTTCTTTGATAGGGTTAGTTAGTTAGTTGCTCTCCTGATTTTAAATAAAGTACTCCTCCTATGCGAGTGAGAAGGGAGATGATAGTTAGAGTAAGATAGAAACAAAGTAGCAGATATCATGTAGATATCCCTATGCCTATTCCTGCAGCATAAGGCCAATTCATAGTTTGTGTTTCAGTCGTAGTTATGGTTTCTATTTTAATCAAATCATAGTTGAGTTAAAGAACTTAGCATTACCTTCCTGTGGAATAGATAGAATTACTTTCCAGTATTTATTTCTACTAAGATTTGACCGAAACTAGTTCCTAGAGCATATATTTTTTAGCGCCATATAAAGTATACGTCCCCTAGTTTGACAAGTAAATGAGCATCCACATAGAGATACTAGTCAATTGTCAGAATGTCCAATTCACAAGAAAGCTTTTACTGTGATTTTCATATCCTTTTGTGGGTGCGACCACCTAATATGATGCAAGACTTCCCTAGATGACCTTAAAATAAATGTAAAAACTGTAAGAGCAGAGGTGTGCACATGGAAACCTGAAGAATATTGGAATAAGCTCTGAAATAGTCAAAATCATAAAATTGGGGCATACTAGGACTCATACACCACTTTGGGCATATTAGTCCTTGACTAGGGTTTCTTGTCTCGAACAGGTTTTCGGCAATGTAGGTTTTGGAAATACATTATCTAGAAATTCAATTTGTAGTGGGACTCACATGCCACTTCTGGACTATCAGTACCATTGCACTTTTCTAGGAATTCAAAGTTCGGATCTACACTTCAACCTCTACTCTTCTCTTCTAAATTGATTTTTGGATCTGAACATTTACAAAATACCTGAAAAATAGAATATATGCTTGGTTTTTTTACAAGGGGTTTTATTCATGAGTAACTAAGTATTATTCATGGTTATTACAATTATTTTTGTGAATTTTATTAGTTTGACTTCACTTTAGTATTAAATTCTATATTGTTTGACCCTATTTTAACTATTATTTTTATATAATCATTATCTACATTTTAAAGTCCATAGTGGCACAATATCAATAGTCTAAAGGTAAATGGAAAATATCATTCTACTATATTGGTTAGATCTTGTATTTTGTTATATTTATGTTTAAACATCAACTTTACACTATTGAGTACATCAATTTTTATCCAACGGTAATGTTGATCTAGCTTTAACTTAATAAAGTCTATATCTTTGGTCTAATTTGAAATATTTTGTGACTTCAACTTTAACTTGTTATTGTCTATTCATAATTTATAGCATTGAATTTAAACTTGATAATTTTTATTTATAATGTGGGTTTGAACTAGTCTTAGTTCTACCCATTTGTGATATGAATCAAATTTAGGTCTTTCGTGGTTTCTATGGTCATGATTGGGGACCTATTTGAGGTATTACTTTTAGGTATTGGTTTTATTTATGACTATTGATAAAAGTTGTCAATGTTAAATGATTATAACTTGGCAAATTTTTCCTCCACTAAGATCATGTTTCCTTTGGGATGTATTTTATCTTTTAGGAACGTCATCTATCACTCATAACTTACTTTGCACTAAGGTGAGGGTTTGGGCTATGTCAAAGGCTTATTGGTAGCTATTCCTTAAGACAACATTTATGCGGTCCATTCATTTTAAATATTGGTGATATTTAATAACTTGATGTTTGGTTTCAAACAAAATTAGGATTTGTTATTTTTCGGGTAAACAAAATAATTGTAAATTCTTATGTAATTTAAATGTGATAAAATTTTAGTAGCTAGAAAGGCTTATTATTTATATTGTTCTCATATATGCTATTAACATTTGATTCAAAGAGTGGAATAAAATATATGGTGAGGAATAGGAGATGGATTGCAATATAATGATGTTTCAATTAGCATGGTATTAATAAAAAAAATATAGCTCAAATTTTTTATCAATATATAAAACTAATAAATGTTTTACAAAACTTCAATAATCAATTTTTTTCAAACATTCTTAATTTAACAAACAAACAAATATTTTTGGTTGATGCAAGATTGATTTTAAGTTTGGGAATGCTCTTGCATCAAACATCCCTCACTTAGGAAAGCTAACAAAAGATGGCTAACCACACATCGAGACACTTTTTCAACTTCAAAGGGAGTTGAACTAGTTCCCAAAATTTTTGGTATCTCGTCTCCATACATTTAATAGAATCTCGATAAGCATAATAGGCCATCAAGATCTCACATTCCAAAAACCAGTCGAGGGTTTTTCCCTTTATCTTTTTGTCGAATGTCCATTTTATGGGTGCCCCGTACATATCTCTTGCAAATTCAATACACCTTTCTTCTGTGAAAGGGCTATTCCGTCCCTGTGTATGTGCCAAATCTTTAATAGCTTGGTATTGTTCGTCTCTGCGCTCTAGGCAATAGCTATACACTTGGAATTTTTTTTCAGAATGGTGAGAAAGTGTCCACTGGAACCTCCCTTGTGTATTATCATGCACAGATAGCTCAAAATTCCATTTTGTCCACTCATTGGTGATGGTATTTCTACGATTATGTCTCACCGTCTTACCAAACTTGACATTGAAATTGAGGTGGGTGTTGGCCTAAGCATGCATTTTGCAGCCTTCTTCTCTTTTTCTGGCCCCATTGTTACAACGATCTTTGCAAGAAAGTACCATTCATGTTTAAATTTATCCAGAATTTTCTCTTGGGAATCTAGTTGAAATGCTTTGCAATGGAGGTTCTCGATTTTGAGCTCGACTTCTATCAGGTTCCCGATTTTCTTGATCTAATGGTGGAGTTGAAGCTTGCAATCCAGTTGCTGATGACTCAAAGCACGGTGGAGGTCTGCGGATTTCTCCTTGTAGTGGATTTCCCTCTTCATTGTCGGGCACGAGGAGTAGTAGTAAATTGTCCAATCTCATCAAGGACTGAGTGATATGAAATTTTAAACTCATTATTTATGCTTTTACTTGTGTATTCTAAGAGAATTTCTATGAACTTGGAAGCCAGACATTTCATCAAATGATCAGCCATTTCTGGATGGACGATTCTCAGCATTTTCCCTGCCACTTCCTTCAATTTAGTTTCATTATCTGTCATGCCCCTGAAATCAACATAGCATGCAGCACAGAAGAGAGTGTTAAATGCTTCCTTGTATATTGATGCTTCAATTGAGCATGGGCCGATGTCCACTCCCATCAACCTCTCAAAATCTATGTTGCTGATGCTTGTGTTCCCTCTACCCAGTTTCTCTAACTCCTTGATATTTTTGTCGGTGACTCCGATGAATGTATAAATGGAAAGCCTGGAGAACACCAGATGTAACTTCCATTGCATCTCCTCTTCACTACACTCTTCAAGATGATATTCTCTGAAATCAGCTACGACATTATCTCTGAGCCACAGACTGAGAGACACATTGCGAGACACACTATTTCTATATTCACTAGTGAATTCGGTAGTGAGGGACTGATGATTAATTAGTGGAAGCGGTTCAATGTAGTCTTTCATTAGTCTAGTTTTGAGATGGCCTATCCAGGAATAAACATTAGGAAAACCCATGCTATAAGAAGATCAGAGAAGGTAATTTGAATATGGAAATCTCAAACACTTCATTGGTTATGTGTTGGCCAAAGCAGTTTAAATACACCAAACAAAAATAAATAAAGAGCTCATAGAAATTTCCAACAATGGTCACAAAACTTTTCTCACACAGACGGATCTAGGTGACTTTAGCATAGAAATTTCAAAGAATGGTCACCGCACTTTTCTCACACTGACTCATTGAAATGTTTGAAAATTTCCAACTCAAACCTATTATAATGAATCTATCAACGATGGGACTAAGTTCACTGTACAATAATTTGATACGTTTGAGAATTTCCAACTCAAACCTCTCATAGTGAATCTAATAACTTTGTGTTGCTATAGTTGTCTACTTTAATAGAGAATTAGTATTTTCCCTCTCTTATGGTCACGCCTATCCTATGTCCAGCCCCTATACAAAAATTGTTTTTATCAGATTAAACACAACAAACCAAACATTTATCGTTCACGCTTACTAGAACTCCTTTGAAGTAGAAAGGTAAGACTTTTTGTTCTTCAATGAGATAATGCCATTATTTTTCTATGAAAAATAATTTTGTTAAGATAGAAAACTTGACATATTAAAGTCCAATTCTTCAATTATTTTAATGCCAATAGATAAATTTTTCTATTTATAATATTAATTTTGTTTAAAATTTTAAAATAAATATGTGGTTATTCATCATGTTATAATTTATAAGAGATATCTATACCTAAGACCTATATAATATTTGAAAATACAAATTTTACATAAAATCATCTTAATATTTTACATCAAAATATGTATATTCCATTCTAGGGAAACCTACGCAATGGAGAGAGAAGATCAAGGATACACTTCTAGCAAGACTAATCACATACTGATATAAGGGTCTCAAGCAAGACATGAAAATTTGCATAAGGGTCACACATAGTTTTCACAAAACAATTAATGCATAACACAATATGTATAGATAATCTACTAGGTTTTCAATACACAATTGATCAAGGATTCAACATACAATTTAGAACTTGGGTACTCATAACCTAGTCAACAAAGTAGAGTGAAATATGTTAAATATATGGAGTAACAATTTTTTTAATGTAAATATGATTTTCCTTTACTAGTTATCAACATACTTGTTTCATTTCAATTTATGTAGTCGAGGGTAGAAGAATGAGCACTCCAAAACCATGTTACTTATCATCCAGTAACACAACATGATCATAGCACAAGGAATAAGGCATTAAATCATCATATTAATATACAAAACTAATAATTTCATTTTCCAACAGAAAACCATAAGACTGATAAGCAAAAAATGAGGTAGACTATGGAACAACACTATGGAATATATATAATATTTACATTCATAATATATAAAATAATAAATCCAAATTTATTCCTTGTTGCAATCTACGAGTGTCATACTATGAAAGATGTAATGACAATATGCACAAGGGCTATTGTGACATGGCATGTGGCATTTATGGTTTTCCTTTTAAAATAAAATATGATGAAGATAATGTTAAGAATAGGAACAAATATGCTAAGCTACACAAATTATAATGCTATAGAAAATAATAGAAAAACAATTTACAAGAATAGAAAATAATGCAACCACAAAAATAAAAGAAACTTGCTATAAATAATTTTCACCAATCACGACTTAAAAACCAAACGTATTATTCAACGTACTACTAAAATCAATTTAACATAAAAATGAATGAAATGGATACAAAACACAATTAATAATAAGTATAATAATATCATAAAAAAATAAGGATGAGAACTACTACCCATCAACAAGGACAATCTAGTGAGCGGGTTCTATTGATGTGTTTTTTATGCACCTCTCAACACAGGCAGTGCATAGTTGCACTACCTCTCTTGAAGGACAATCTTCCACAATTAGATTGCAGAACACTATCCCAAGGTCTCTAATGTCAGGTCTTGACAGTGCTTGGAATTTCTTAGTTGATTTATGTGATTTGCTGGAATCACAAGGAGGTCTTACGGATGAGTTACAAAGCATGGAAGTTGGGTTTGCAAATGCAGTTTCAAAGTGCTGAAAGTGAATGAATAGTGGATGTCCACTCAAAACAGTAAGTTGAAACTCATCAAATTTATCTGATTTAACTTCATGGTGATGCTTTGGGTCCTACTTTAGCCAAGGATTAAAAGAAACAGCAAAAGGAGAAGGGTTAAGAAAGCTATTCTAATCCTAAGCTACAAATGAACAGTAACAATGGTGGTTGCTAAAGTAGATAGACTTTCTTAAACTGGGTTTTGCTTGGCCAAGAGAAACCTACAGTTGCATAAAAACAGTGCAATCTTCTAAGGACTACAGATTTTCAAATTGCACATGCACATCATGTAATTGAACTAAGTTGCAGCAATGAAGTAATGAGCTTAGACTAGCTTTGCAAAGTGACTCATCATCAATGAACCACAAAAAGCATGAGCTGGGAATCCATCAAATACTAAAACAACAAACACCATCACCACTCCCATTCAAGAAAATAACACTAAAACTAACATGCAAGGTGAACCATGCATACATAAAGAGAAAATTCAAAAGGAACACCCATAAATCATGCAATGTTGCTTTCTATTGCTGCATAATGTCTTTACATCAATTCTCCAACCCTTACAAATGAGGGGAAAGCCCCTATTTATAGTTTTCCAAAGCCCAAATGAATGGCTAGGATTCAATTACATCGAATGGCCCAGATTCAATTACATTAGGGTTTCACCTACCCCTCAATATTCAACAATTAAAAAATAAATCTTTGTCTTTTCCCTATTTTGTCATTTAGATGATTTCCCTTTTCACTGTAGCTAAAAATGCTTGAGAGTTGTCTTTTGCTTGATGTGCTTGCAGTGTTCTTCCTTTGATCAAACGAGTACGTCAACGATCGGCATCAATGCATTGGCAGCCCCTGATTCAAGCAGAAACCTCCTTAGAAATCATCACCATCTGGAAAAAGGTAGGACAACTCCCTCAATGGGCCTCTTCGATAGACCTACGGAAGGCTTCTTGACTCCTACAAACACGAAGTGTTGTAAGTGCATTTATACATGAGTTAAGGAAAATTTTAGTCAAACCTACAAATTCCCTATTAGATCTATTGATGCATCATTAAAATATCTTGATATTCATATTTGGAGCTCATTTGGACCATAAAAATTAATGCGTGCTTCAAGGGTGTGAGCACTAGAGGGTGGAAAGACGGTGGAAGAAAGCGAGAAGGAAGATAATGGACGGAAGCTAGAACAACTAGGAAGAAGGCGGGCTCCCGGATGTTCAAAATAGCAGGGAAGGAGGTAGGCTCCCAGATGTTCAAAATAGCTAGGAAGAAGGCGAGCTCCCGGATGTTCAAAACCGCCAAGGAGGGATGAACTCCCGGAAACGGACACGGAGGGCCTGGGTTCCAGAGGGTGGGAAGGAGATGGCCACCGGAAGTTCCAAAACTGCCACGGAGAGGCGGAGCCCTAGAAATGGCCACGGAGGGGCCGGGCTCCAGAAGCCAGAAGGGAGGTGGCCGCCGGAAGTTCCAAAATGGCCAAAGGGGGACGAAGCTCCTAAACCACCGAAACTTAACCAAACTTTGACAAAACCTTGGCAGTTCATTTAAGCACATCAAACACATCCCAGATCTAAAAAAGGGTGATCCCAAAGTTAAAATTGAGGAAACGGGAGCGACGGGGGTCCACGGATGTTTCCAAATAGCCAAGGAGGAAGGGAATTCCAGAGGGAAAGTTCTGAAACCATCAAAACTTAACGAAACGTTGACAAAACCTTGGCAGCTCATTTATGCACTTCAAACACATCCTGGATCAAAAAAAGTTTGCTCCCAAAGTCAAAAATGAGGAAACGGGAGCGACGGGGGTCCACGGATGTTTCCAAATAGCCAAGGAGGAAGGGAATTCCGAAGGAAAAGTTCCAAAACCATAGAAACTTAATGGAACGTTGACGAATCCTTGGCAGTTCATTTACGTACTTCAAACACATCCCAGATCCAAAAAAGGGTGACCCCAAAGTCAAAAATGAGGAAACGGGAGCGACGGGGGTCCACGGATGTTTCCAAATAGCCGAGGAAGGGAATTCTGGAGGGAAAGTTCTGAAACCATTGAAACTTAATGGAACGTTGACGAAAATTTGGCAGTTCATTTATGCACTTCAAGCACATCCTGGATCCAAAAAATTTTGCTCCCAAAGTCAAAAATGAGGAAACAGGAGCGACGGGGGTCCACGGATGTTTCCAAAATAGCCAAAGAGGGAGGAAGCTCCCGAACCACCGAAACTTAACCGAATGTTGATGAAACTTTGGCAGTTCATTAAAACACCCCAAACACATCCCAAATCTACAAAAAAGTTATCGCCAAAGCCAAAAATGTGGAAACTAGACCAACTGGGGTCCACGAATGTTTCTGAAACAGCGAAAGCAAGACAAAAGGTAGAAAGGGGATGGGGGACTTTATTTCTCCACAGATTTTAATACCCCAAGTAGGTAAATTTGGGTAGGGGAATTTGATCGTTTGATGGCACATGACCAATTTGGGCTTGGAAATGGGGCATGCAAAACAAGACAGGAGCAAAGCAGCCTGTTGGGAGAGAAAAAAAGGGGGTCCCTGCCTACGGCGGGGCGTGTGTGCAAAACATGCACAACAAATGGCAACTTGTTGGGGAAATGCTCGAGAGCATTTTGATGACAAACTGGAATCATGAACCCAGAATCTCTGGTTTTGACCTTCATGCTAGGGAAAACAAACTAGACGCCCAACCAAAGGATCAAAACCATTAGCCAACCCAACCTTTAGTATGCTAAAAATCAAAGTGTGTGCAATTGCGTTAATTCCCATTTTTCAGTTGCTACAGGAACCCAAGCTCCGTTCAGTTAAGCTACGTAGTTTATTCTAACTCCAAAAGCATCTGGGACATTGCCTCACTGCCAGTCAAGCGTCCATAGTCCCGACGAGGTTATTGCTATGATTCTCCCGAATATTGCTCTACTACCGGCCGGGCGTCCATAGCCCTGGTAGAGTTGTTAGAATACCCCTGAAAAGTTGAATTTTCTCTTTCTTTTAATTTTCAATGTTTTCTTTATTTCTTTCTTTTCTCTTCTTAGCTCTTTTATTTCAACCCACAAGCATTGAAGCTCACGCTCAGGGCTGAGAATCACAGTGGCACTAGAGTAGAATTTTAGATTTTTCACTTAACTAGACTTCACAAAAAGCCCTATAGTGACCGTCAAATTCTTAAGATGTGTAAGAGCTATAAGATTTCAGAATATGTCAAAGTTAAACTAAACCAACAACTTATCCTCTTTGAATTAAACACCCAGATCGCTTGACACTAACAGAAGACCTTCACCATCCACTCTGAAGACTTGATTAGAGTTTAACAAAGAAATACGTAAAACAACCCCAAGCGATAAGTATGGTTGTTGTGCGCACAGATGTGCCTAGCTAAAAGCAGACAGACTCCAAGCAAAGCAACAACAAAGCGAAAGCAAACAAAAAGCAAACGAAGCAAGCAACCTACACAAACCAACTAACCTAAGTAAAGTAGGAAAGCAGAGTATTTACAAGAAACCTATACTACTAAAAAATGAGCTATGTACAAAGATATTTACAAAGAACTATGTTTAGGCAGGGTGAGCTAACATTAACGCTCATTGGGTTTTGCAAAGCATGCGCAAGCAAATGGGCAATCGTTATCGTTCTTAACCATGCAAATTTATCTTTATATTTTGAAAAAAGAAATTCATCATTGCAGTACTCAAGTTTAATCATGTCATCATGAAAAATTAGCAATTGAGGAGGCTCATTGAACCCATGGTTAATCCATAAACATGTTCATTTTCCCTAATTCCCATAATCAAAATAATAAGTGCAATTATGAGAAATAATAGGGGTAAGGAAGGATAAAACCTGGATGTCATCACATGGAGGTGGCAGCGTTGGACAGTCGAGAGCGAGCATAACATCCTTGATCATTGCATTGGCAGCCTCGGGCGGGCGCAGTGGAGGGTGCAGCACTTCAGACATTAAGCTGGCATAAGGCTGCGAGGATAGGGCAGCACACAGCTCTTCCAATCCACCAATAGGACCTACAACCCTGGTTGGAAATTCTTCAAAAAGAAATACTTCTCCACATTGATCATCTGCAAACTTGGGATCCACTTGGTTGCTGTCCTCAAGGGGCAGCATGTTGTCTTGTCTCCTTCCCCAAGTATCAACCTCCTTTTTATGATGTTCAATGTCATGGGATGATGACATGCATGAATCTGTCTCATTTCAGCTCTCTGGTTGTGAAGGAAAATCTGCAAGGATTGAGGTGGAAGGACCCTCAGTTGCAACCTGCGGCTGACCAAGCTCATCGTATTTGTTGGTAGCCATCGAAACACCTCCACCTTTATCTTCTTCCTTTTGTTGTTCATGTATCTCCTCATGGCGCCCACTTGTTTCCTCTTGGTCACTATCGCTGTAAATGGAGAAGGAGCTCCTCTCCCAATCTGGAAACTCTAGTGCATCATCGTTCAAGGGCTCAAGGAGTATGTATTCATTGCTACCATCTTCTGAGATGTGCTCTTCCTCAGTATGAGCATACCTCCATAGTGCAACTTCCAATGGAAAGAAGTCATCAATTGATGGAATCTCATCAAGGGGACCAAAGTCTATTGCACAATTTCCCTCTGAAGACTCGCCAAAAAGTCCATCATCCATGGTACACAACTGCTCTTCAAGAGGAAGAACTTCTTCGTGACTGGTGGACATCATTCCCACTTGATCTACTTCATTGCTTAGAAGTCTGAGACTATATTGTTGTCCTTCTATTGCTGCCCCAACATCCTCTTGAGGTCCACCTTCAACTGATCCATCACTTGATTCAAACTTTTGGTCTTCTTTTTCAATATGGTCTGCAAGTAGAGGAGGTTGGGTACTTGGTTGCCTTGCTTGTTCTTTGACTTGCTTGATGACTTCTTGGCACAGTTCGCATGCAAATTCAGAGTGTGATGAATCATGATGTCTGCACCAATTTGGCAATAGTAGAACTTCCAAATCCACTTGGTATTTTAGCTCTGACCAATCCTTTGCTAATCTGGAGATGAGCTGGCCATATCTTTCCGCTATTGGGTCCTCATCATCACTTGAAAATGAATTTTGATGGTAGACAGCCGTAGCGAGTGGTTGCTCCCACTCCTCCAAATCTGCATTTTTGGATTCTCGATCGCTGTCATTGTAGATGGAGAGGTCTTCAGACCTAATTTTGCTTATGCTTTTACCATCTCCTTCTGCTACCCCAAGGCTTTCAGCCTCCTCTTCTTCTTGATTTTCAACATTTTCATTTGTTGCCCCAGCATACACTGCTGCAAACTCTTTTGATTCATCTTCGACCACCAATCCCTCTTCTTGAGTGGAGGACCGATCTTCTTCAATGGAGGGAAAGTCTACTAAACTGGTTATAATCAGATTTTCATCAATGCACCTTGCTATCCCAAGAATTTCAGCTCCTCCCTCTTGGTTTTCATTTTCCATGTCTGCTGTCCCAACACCAACTTGTGTCAAATTTCTTGGTTCATATTTATTTTGTTGTCCTCCAAATGTTGACAACTCTTCTGCCTCATTAGATAACTTCTCCTCATTGAGAGTCAACTACTCCAACTTGTTCAAACAACCCCTAGCTTGAGTGATGATTTTTGTGCATGATGAGCAAGTGTATTCGGAGTGGGGTGCATTGTGAAATCTGCACCAATAAGACATTAATATTTCCTCCAATCTTGGTCCATCCTTGCTGCTCAAATTTTCCTGGATCAACTCCTTGAATGCCTTGGCTGCCATGGTTGTCAATTCTTCCTTCGGGTCTGTGGGGGCCAAGGGCTAGAATATTTCCCAAAAGGAAATTTCTCCTTGCAAGACCTTTTCAATTCTGTCCAAGAATGTTAGACACCCCAATTCACTATCCCTGCAAGTGCAATGGATCCGACATCTATCCGCCAATGCGAATTGCTCCAATGGCTTCTTCAGTCTCTTATTCAAATTTGCATGTAGCTAAATGATGTTGATTTGCAAATGCTACTCCATTTTGACTCAGCTCTTGTTTGTCTTCAAAATTTTCTAATTTTTGAATTAAACAGATCTCCTATCTCAGATTTCTTCGTAAATGTTCCTTTCTCAACTTCCAACTTTTAGCTTCGTAGCCTCAACATGTCAAGCCCTCCTTCTAGCGCTAGTTTTTTTGATGGCATTAGGAGGAGGAGGGCATAAATGAATCACTTCCAATCTTCAGCTTTGCATTCCCGACGTGTCAAGCCCTCCTTCTAGCACCAGTTCTGTTGATGTGTTTTTTATGCACCTCTCAACACAGGCAGTTTGTAGGTGCACTACCTCTCTTGAAAGACAATCTTCCACAATCAGATTGTATAACACTATCCCAAGGTCTCTAATGTCAGGTCTTGACAGTGCTTGGAATTTCTCAATTGATTTATGTGATTTGTTGGAATCACAAGGCGGTCTTATAGATGAGTTACAAAGCATGGAAGTTGGGTTTGCAAATGCAGTTTCAAAGTGTTGAAAGTGAATGAATAGTGGCTATCCACTCAAAACAAGTCAAAACTCATCAAATCTATCTAATTTAGCTTCAAGGTGATGCTTTGGGTCCTACTCTAACCAAGGATTAAAAGAAACAGCAAAAGGAGAAGGGTTAAGAAAGATATTCTAATCCTAAGCTACGAATGAACAGTAACAATGGTGGCTGCTAAAGTAGACAGACTTCTTAAACTGGGTTTTGCTTGGCCAAGAGAAACCTACAGTTGCACAAAACCAGTGCAATCTTCTAAGGACTACATATTTTCAAATTGCACATGCACATCATGCACATGTAATTGAACTAAGTTGTAGCAATGAAGTAATGAGCTTAGACTAGCTTTGCAAAGTGACTCATCATCAATGAACCACAAAAAGTATGAGCTAGAAATCCATCAAATACTGAAACAACAAACACCATCACCACTCCCATTCAAGAAACTAACACTAAAACTAATATGGAAGGTGAACCATGCATACATAAAGAGAAAAATCAAAAGGAACACCCATAAATCATGCAATGTTGTTTTCTATTGCTACAAAATGTCTTTACATCAATTCTCCAACCCTTACAAATGAGGGGAAAGCCCCTATTTATAGTTTTCTAAAGCCCAAATGAATGGCTAAGATTCAATTACATTAGGGTTTCACCTACCTCTCAATATTCAACAATTAAAAAATAAATCTTTGTCTTTTCCCTATATTGTCATCTAGTGCCAGTCACTATAGCAATTTTTTCATTTAAATGATTTCCCTTTTTACTGTAGCTAAAACTACCTGAAAGTTGTCTTTTGCTTGATGTGCTTGCAGTGTTCTTCCTTTGATCAAACGAGTCCATCAACGATCGGCATCAATGGATTAGTGGCCCTTGATTTGGGCGAAAACCTCCTTAGAAATCATCACCATCTGGAAAAAGGTAGGACAACTCCCTCAATGGGCCTCTTCGATAGACCTACAGAAGGCTTCTTGACTCCTGCAAACACTAAGTGTTGTAAGTGCATTTATACATGAGTTAAGGAAAATGTCAGTCAAACCTACAAATTCCCTGTTAGATCTATCGATGCATCATTAAAATATCTTGATATTCATATTTGGAGCTCACTTGGACCATAAACATTAATGCACGCTTCAAGGGTACGAGCGCCAGAGGGTGGAAAGACAGTGGAAGAAAGCCAGAAGGAAGATAGCGGACGAAAGCCAGAACAATTGCGAAGAAGGCGGGCTCCCGGATGTTCAAAATAGCCGGGAAGATTGCGGGCTCCCAGATGTTCAAAACAGCCAGGAAGGAGGCAAGCTCCCGAATGTTCAAAATAGCCGGGAAGAAGGTGAACTCTCGGATGTTCAAAACAGGCAAGGAGGGACAAACTCCCAGAAACGGACATGGAGGGCCCGGGTTCCTGGAGGGTGGGAAGGAGATGGCCGTTGGAAGTTCCAAAACGACCACGGAGAGGCGGAGTCCCAGAAACGGCCACGGAGGGGCAGGGCTCCAGAGGCCGGAAGGGAGGTGGCCGCTGAAAGTTCCAAAACGGCAATGGAGAGGCCAAGCCCTCGAAACGACCACGGAGGGAACGGGCTCCGGAGGGCGGAAGGCAGGTGGCCACCGAAGTTCCAAAATGGCCACGGAGAGGCGGAACCATGGAGGGGCCGGGCTCCGGAGGCCAGAAGGGAGGTGGCCAAAATGGGAGAGGTAGAGGAAACGGCCCGCTGGAAGTTCCAAAACAACCACAGAGAGGCGGAACCCCAAAAACAGCCACGGAAGGGCCAAGCTCTGGAGGCTGGAAGGGAGGTGGCTTTTGGAAGTTCCAAAATGGCTACGGAGAGGCAGAACCCCAGAAACGGCCACGGAGGGGCCGGGCTCTGGAGGCCGAAAGGGAGGTGGCTGCCCATAGTTCAAAAATGGCCAAAGGGGGACGAAGCTCCAAAACCACCGAAACTTAACCAAACTTTGACGAAACCTTGGCAGTTCATTTAAGCACATCAAACACATCCTAGATCTAAAAAAGGGTGATCCCAAAGTAAAAATTGAGGAAACGGGAGTGACAGGGGTCCACGGATGTTTCCAAATAGCCAAGGAGGAAGGGAATTCTGGAGGGAAAGTTTTGAAACCATCGAAACTTAATGAAATGTTGACAAAACCTTGGCAGTTCATTTACGCACTTCAAACACATCCTAGATCCAAAAAAATTTTCTACCAAAGTCAAAAATAAGGAAACAGGAGCGATGGGGGTCCACGGATGTTTCCAAACAGCTGAGGAAGAGAATTCCAAAGGGAAAGTTTTGAAACCATTGAAACATAATGGAACGTTGACAAAACCTTGGCAGTTCATTTACGCACTTCAAACACATCCCAGATCCAAAAAAGGGTGACCCCAAAGTCAAAAATGAGGAAACAGGAGTGACGGGGGTCCATGGATGTTTCCAAACAGCCAAGGAGAAAGGGAATTCCAAAGGGAAAGTTTTGAAACCATCAAAACTTAACGAAAAGTTGACAAAAATTTGGCAGTTCATTTACGCACTTCAAACACATCCTGGATCCAAAAAATTTTCCTCCAAAAGTCAAAAATGAGGAAATGGGAGCGACGGGGGTCCACGGATGTTTCCAAAATAGCCAAAGAGGGACGAAGCTCCCGAACCAACGAAACTTAACCGAATGTTGATGAAACTTTTGTAGTTCATTGAAACACCCCAAACACATCCCAAATCTACCAAAAAGTTGTTGCCAAAACCAAAAATGTGCAAAACTGGACCAACAGGTGTCCACGGATGTTTCCGAAATAGTAAAAGCAAGACAAAAGGTAGAAAGGGGATGGGGGACTTTATTTCTCTGCATATTTTAATACCCCAAGTAGGTGAACTTGGGTAGGGGAATTTGATCGTTTGATGGCACATGACCAATTTGGGCTTGGAAATGGGGCACGCAAAACAAGATAGGAGCAAAGCAACCTGTCAGGAGAGAAAAAAAAAGGGGGTCCCTGCCTACGGCGGGGTGTGTGTGCAAAACATGCATAACAGGTTCTAACTCACATTTTTGCAATATGAATAATTTACAAATTGAACTAAATTACTTGGTTTAGAATAGTAACATTCACTCAAAGTAAAGAAGAATAGTATATTATTTATTCAAAATTGACATCTCCCACACACCATTTCTTCACTTGTTTTTATAGTAAATGATTCAAAATAATATGGTAAATAGAACATTTGCTTAATAGCATATTCAAAATTTTGGTTTTTATATTTGCTTAGTTTGTTTAAATTTACCAAGAAAAATCAATAATCTTAATAATATATTAGATCATAATCTCCAAATAGATAGTCTCTATAAATATTTATATCTTTTATGACTTCCAATTTTTTCATTCAATTAAAATTATGAGCTTGAGAAATAGACAAAAAAATTTATTAAAGACAATAGATTTGCATAGTTCCTAACAATAAGGGCATTTCATTTCTAGATTGGACTATATTTAAGATTTAACACATGTCATTTTTGGATTCAACTATGTGAGATTTGTTTTTGCATCAGCATTTTGGGTCATACTTCATGATCCATCATTAAAATGAAAGAGAGCTATAGGAAAAATGGTTTACTATAGATGAACATAGATTTAAAATAGAGAGAGGGAGGGTCAAGACTAAACATGATTGAAGATGATGATAATACTTACAAAATAAAACTAAAAATAAGATGCAAAGAAAAACAATTAAAAAAAAACATGTATTTATATAAAAAATCATCTTAAAAATAAATAAATAAGCCATAAACATATATATAAAAGTTGACTTAACAACATAAACGTAGAAATCTAAAGAAACCTATTATGGATAAACATAAAGAGTGTAGAATTAAAAACCATCTGACAAGGTGTCTTTGGGCTGGAAATGCTCCAATAAAAAGTTGTTTGCCAAATTTAAGCTTCAAATCCTCATTTATAACTATTTGAAATGATCTCCAATTTTGATAAAACAAAACTCAATCTTGACTTTCTCGATGCTCCTAGATGCATTTGAATAGTAAGCAAATCCATGAGTATAACAAGAAATAATGCAATCATCTAGATCTGACAATACATAAATGCAATGTAAAGGGGTAATTAAATAATTAACTCACTTTATTATTGTAAGCAAGCTTAATAAATGTGTAGGAAAAAACTATAACTAAGGGAATTAAATATCCCACTAGTAAATAAAAAACCACACTAATAGGTCCTTGAGCCAAGTTTTGAACCAAGACGATGACCTCTAAAGGAGATAAGTGCTTTCATAGAGAGTGTGGCCACATAAGTAGTTTAATCTCGTTCACACCGAAAGCCATTAATTTTTCATACTCAATTTTGATAAAAGGCCTCAAAGAGGAACTATGGAATCTCAAATTCATTATGTGCTATCTTGGTTCCTTGGAGCTACCCAAAGTGGGTGAGAGTCGATTTACTACTTCTTCTGATCTCCTACATAATTCAAACTGGTAACCAGGACATGTACATTTTCTATATTCACAACTCCCCTTTTCCCAGCATTGTAGGCGAGCACTATGGATTTTCAAAGTCATGTTGGGTTGGTCTGGCAGGTCAGATGCAGAATATTAAGCACTATATTTTGTATTAAATATTTTAACTATGAACTTGTGCTCTACCACAGTGGGATGTTGAACCAAGGCACAATTTTCTCTATAAATAGAGAAACATACTAGCCTCGGTTGGACCTATCATGTGAAATCCCAAGATCCCAAGCATGATCGGCATCCCCCATGGTTTGAGAATATGACCTACACCTTATAAAACCACTAGCAGCTTAGAATCAATTATGCCCGATGTAAAGTGAAATTTTTCATTTATATGTAAGAGCTTGCATGCGCTACTCATCCTTAAAAATATATGTAACATTGTAATTTAATAGTTTAATAAGAATAAATGGTTGTGTTATTCTTCATTATTCATTTACATTAAAGAATTAGTTTGTGTGTTCAGTGTCTATTCAAATTACAAGTAGCTAGAATTAATGTTACCAACACTTGCACCTAAAGGAGGTTCAAGGAGTACGCTAGTAGAAAACTATATTTTTGTTAATATGTTACAGGGTATGTGTTTGTGCCTAGATAGGCTACAAGTTGAAATTTTTAGTGCATGTGGCTAGATTAAACACTTAATAATAAACTTGTTAAATAATAGATGAAATAAACTTATACAAATCTATAATTTTTCCTTCAAGAAACTAAGTATTATGTAATTATTTAATATTTGCATGCATATTTAAAACTTCAAGCAATTTACAAATGAAAAAATAAAGTTACCATGAAATTGATAGAAAACAATAAAAATGGAAATAGAATGTTCTCATCCAGCGGGCCAATTATCAAATCAATATTTATCTAGCTTTTATTTGATAACCGATATTTTGGAGGTTGTTACCATTAAATGGGAACTAATTTACCATTAAACAACACTCTTGCTAAGGTTTGGTAAAAAAATTTCACTCTTGCTAGGTTTTGCTAAAATGTTGCTTTATATGTGAATTTAGGTTGAAAAGACATAAAAGTCCCTACCTAGTTTTCCATTCCCTATAATTTATTTCTAAGTTTTCATTGACTTGCTTCCACGATTCTAGCTTTCATTACTCATTTTATTAAGCCCTTTGCAACATTAAGTTACCAATCCCTTGATTCTCTCCTAATTCTCACTTAAGAAGAATATTTTGCATGTGCTTAATTAAATGGCTTAACTGAGCCCACACTTAATATATGGTTTGCATTTCTTATTATGCCTTTTCACTAATTTACATGAAGTATTTTATTAAAAAATGGAACACCCATAGAATGATGGAAGGGTTGACACTTGAATCCATTTTATTTGTTTCCTTTTGGAATGATTCCATGAGTATGTGGATAGTTTTATAAAGGTTAAGTTAATTGTCGTGAACCAGCAGAAAGGGGTTAGGTGTCAATGTCATGATTTTTAAAGGGATTTTATGGGTCTATGGGATGATTCAAGAGGACATATATGTGACTCTTGGAATGAAAAATAAGGACATGTGGACTCATCTCAATGTCTCCAATTGGTTTTCTATCAAAAGCTATGATTGTGAGTAATGGTATGACGACATGCAACACAATCTCATGAGGATTATGTATTCTAGGACACATTAAAGTTTAAAACAACTTTAAAGCACATGTTTATATCATAAGTTACTCAACTGTTCAATGAAAATTTGATGGATGGTTGTATTTAAATTCTAGAATGAAATACACAAAGTTCGAGGATTATGAAATCAAGCCTCTAGAATCACCAAATAACAGATGAAGGTACTCCCCTTACAAAGCCTCACACACACAACTAAAGAGAGATAAACAAAAAATACAGAAATAAGCACTTGATTTCTATTATCTAGATGATGTGAAATTACAATACTAAGAAAATATCATACTATAGCCACATAGGCCTTCTGATTACAAAAATTTATAAGCAAAAAACAACAATCTACACTACTGGAGCTCCCTTCTGTAACCAAGAGGTCTAACTACCTTAGAATATTCTAGAAGGTGTAACCCCATGTTGGCACGAGGAATTCTACTATCGATTTCTTTCCTTAGAAATTTTTATTTTCTATATTTTTTATTTTATATGTTTACAACTTCTCGTGGTTATAACTTTTGATCCGACCGCGAGATTTCCAATTTTAATATATATTGTTCGTGGAAGGTTTGAATTTTTTTGCTTCTACGCTTGGGAGATAAAATAACAATCTTCACACTTTCTCATTCAAGGAAAACCCTAGGAATCTCAATCTTAGGTATGCAAACGAGAAAGAGATCTCGCAATAGGGTTGTCCTAGGGTCTAATTATAGAATATGGATGGGTTCACCAGCAAGATAGGACTTGGAAGGATAAATGAAAAGCAAGATGTAATTCTTAACCCTAATATGATGCAAGACTTCCCTAGATGACCTTAAAATAAATGTAAAAAAAAAAAAAAAACTGTAAGAGCAGAGGTGTGCACATGGAAACCTAAAGAATATTGGAATAAGCTCTAAGACACTCAAAATCATAAATTGGGGCATACTAGGACTCATATACCACTTTGGGCGTATTAGTCCCTTACTAGGGTTTCTTGTCTCGAACAGGTTTTCTGTAGTGTAGGTTTTGGAAATACAAAATCTCGAAATCCAATTTGTAGTGGGACTCACGTGCTACTTCTGGCCTATTAGTTCCATTGCACTTTTCCAGGAATTCAAAGTTCAGATCTGCACTTCAACCTCTACTCTACTCTTCTAAACTTCACACTACTATATTGGTTCAGTCTTGTATTGTGTTAAATTTATGTTTGAAAATCAACTTCACACTATTGAGTACATAATTTTTTATCCAACGGTAATGTTGATCTAGCTTTAACTTAATAAAGTCTATATCTTTGGTCTAATTTGAAATATTTTGTGACTTCAACTTTAACTTGTTATTGTCTATTCATAATTTATAGCATTGACTTTAAACTTGATAATTTTTATTTATAATGTGGATTTGAACTAGTCTTAGTTCTACGCATTTGTGATATGAATCGAATTTAGGTCTTTCGTGATTTCTACGGTCATGATTGGGGATCTATTTGAGGTATTACTTTTAGGTATTGGTATTATTTATGACTATAGATAAAAGTTGTCAATGTTAAATGATTATAACTTGGCAGAATTTTCCTGCACTAAGATCATGTTTCCTTTGGGATGCATTTTATCTTTTAGGAATGTCATGTATCACTCATAACTTACTTTGCACTAAGGTGAGGGTTTGGGCTATGTCAAAGGCCTGCTTATTGGTAGCTATTCTTTAAGAAAATGTTTATGTGGTCCGTTCATTTTAAATGTTGGTGATATTTAATAACTTGATGTTTCGTTTCAAAGAAAATCAGGATTTGCTATATTTTGAGGAAACAAAATAATTGTAAATTCTTATGTAATTTAAATGTGATAAAATTTTAGTAGCTAGAAAGGGTTATTATTTATATTGTTCTCATATATGCTATTAACATTTTATTCAATTAGTGGAATAAAATATATGGTGGGGAATAGGAGATGGATTGCAATATAATGATGTTTCAATTAGCATGGTATTAATAAAAAAAAAATAGCTCAAATTTTTTGTAAATATATAAAAATAATAATTTTTTTACAAAACTTCAATAATCAATTTTTTTCAAACATTCTTAACTTAACAAACAAAAAAATATTTTTGTTTGATGCAAGATTGCTTTTAAGTTTGGGAATGCTCTTGCATCAAACACCCCTCACTTAGGAAAGCTAACAAAAGTTGGCTAACCACACATCGAGACTTTTTTTCAACTTCAAAGGGAGTTAAACCGGTTCCCAAAATTTTTGGTATCTCATCTCCATACATTTAATAGAATCTCGATAAGGATAATAGGCCATCCAGATCTCGCATTCCACAAACTAGTCGAGGGTTTTTCCCTTTATCTTTTTCTCAAATGTCTATTTTATGGGTGTCTCGTACATATCTCCTGCAAATTCAATACCCCTTTCTTCTGTGAAAGGGCTATTCAGTCCCTATGTATGTGCCAAATCTTTAATAGCTCGGTATTGTTCGTCTCTGCATTCTAGGCAATAGCTATACACTGGGAATTTTTGTTGAGAATGGTGAGAAAGTGTCCACTGGAACCTTCCTTGTGTATTATCATGCACAGACGGCTCAATATGCCAGTTTGTTCTCTCGTTGGTGATGGTATTTCTATGGTTATGGTTATTCATCATGTTATAATTTATAAGAGATATCTATACCTAAGATCTATATAATAATTTAAAATACAAATTTTACATAAAATCATCTTAATATTTTACATCAAAATATGCATATTCCATTCTAGGGAAACCTGGGTGATGGAGAGAGAAGATCAAGGATACACTTCTGGCAAGACTAATCACATACTGGTATAAGGGTCTCAAGCAAGACACAAAAATTTGTATAATGGTCACACATAGTTTTCACAAAACAATTAATGCATAACACAATATGTATAGACAATCTACTAGGTTTTCAATACACGATTGATCAAGGATTTAACATACAATTTAGAACTTGGTTACTCGTAACCTAGTCAACAAAGTAGAGTGAAATATGTTAAATATATGGAGTAACAATTTTTTTAATGTAAATATGATTTTCCTTTACTAGTTATCAATATACTTGTTTCATTTCAATTTATGTAGTCGAGGGTAGAAGAATGAGCAATCCAAAACCATGTTACTTATCATCCAGTAACACAACATGATCATAGCACAAGGAATAAGGCATTAAATCATCATATTAATATACAAAACTAATAATTTCATTTTCCAAGAGAAAACCATAAGACTGATAAGCAAAAAATGAGGTAGATTATGGAACAAAACTATGGAATATATATAATATTTACATTCATAATATATAAAACAATAAAGCCAAGTTTATTCCTTGTTTCAATCTAGGAGTGTCATACTATGAAAGATGTAAAGACAATATGCACAAGGGCTATTGTGACATGGCGTGTGGCATTTATGGTTTTCCTTTTAAAAGAAAATATGATGAAGATAATGTTAAGAATAGGAACAAATATGCTAAGCTACACAAATTATAATGCTATAGAAAATAATAGAAAAACAATGTACAAGAATAGAAAATAATGCAACAATAAAAATAAAAGAAACTTGCTATAAATAATTTTCACCAATCACGACTTAAAAACCAAGCGTATTATTCAACATACTACTAAAATCAATTTAACATAAAAATGAATGAAATTAACACAAAACACAATTAAAAATCAGTATAATAATATCATAAAAAAATAAGGATGAGAACAACTACCCATCAACAAGAACAATCTAGTGAGCGGGTTCTAACTCACATTTTTGCAATATGAATAATTTACAAATTGAACTAAATTACTTGGTTTAGAATAGTAAGATTCACTCAAAGTAAAGAAGAATAGTACATTATTTATTCAAAATTGACATCTCCCACACACCATTTCTTCACTTGTTTTTATAGTAAATGACTCAAAAGAATATGGTAAATAGAACATTTACTTAATGGTTTACTATAGATGAACATAGATTTAAAATAGAGAGAGGGAGGGTCAAGACTAAACATGATTAAATATGATGATAATATTTACAAAATAAAACTAAAAATAAGATGCAAAGAAAAACAATAAAAAAAAAACATGTATTTATATAAAAAATCATCTTAAAAATAAATAAATAAGCCATAAACTTATATATAAAAGTTGACTTAACAACATAAACATAGAAATCAAAAGAAACCTATTATGGATAAACATAAAGAGTGTAGAATTAAAAACCATCTGACAAGGTGTCTTTGGACTGGAAATGCTCCAATAAAAAGTTGTTCGGCAAATTTAAGCTTCAAATCCTCACTTATAATTGTTTGAAATGATCTCCAATTTTAATGAAACAAAATTCAATCTTGAATTTCTCAAGCCTCCTAGATGTGTTTGAATAGTAAGCAATTCCATGAGTATAACTGGAAATAATGCAGTCATCTAGATCTCACAATACATAAATGCAATATAAAGGGGTAATTAAATCTTTGCAAAACATTTCTTACTCTCCAGATCATTAAAAATACAAACGAAGAGCATACAAGAATTTACAAATTTTCTACACGAAAATATCAATCTCTTAGTTAGGAATATAAGAACTTAGATTTCTCAAAAAAAAAAGACTTTGATAGCATGGTAGAAATATGAAATAGATTGAATAACCAAAGGAATTTTTTAAGAGAAAATCAATGTTACATAAACTAAAAAATCATAAACAATGCAAACCAAAACTTTGAGAGGTTATGCAATATCATTAAGACATAATACATTAAGAGCTTCCAAGATTGATGATAAATACAAGCTAGATGGTGAGTTTATATAGAACTTGGTTGAAGATGGAGGTGACAAATCAACCAATGAGAATTGACCAGCAAAACCACCAACATTAAATAAAGTGATGAAAAATTAAATACTCCACCCTTACGAGGTGGACAATAACTCATCATTTTATCTCCTAGTTATTAAATAATTAACTCACTTTATTATTGTAAGAAAGCTTAATAAATGTGTACGAAAAAACTATAACTAAGGGAATTAAATATCCCACTAGTAAATAAAAACCTACACTAATAGGTCCTTGAGCCAAGTTTTGAACCAAGACAATGACCTCCAAACGAGATAAGTGCTTTCATAGAGAGTGTGGCCACATAAGTAGTTTAATCTTGTTCACACTGAAAGCCATTGACTTTTCATACTTGATTTTGATAAAGGCCCTCAAAGAGGAACTATGGAATCTTAAATTCATTATGTGCTATGCTGGTTCCTCAGAGCTACCCGAAGTGGGTGAGAGTCAATTTACTACTTCTTCTGATCTCCTACATAATTCAAACTGGTAACCAGGACATGTACATTTTCTATATTCACAACTCCCCTTTTCCTAGCATTGTAGGAAAGCACTATGGATTTTCAAATTCATGTTGGGTTGGTCTGGTGGGTCAGATTCAAAATATTATGCACTATATTTTGTATTAAATATTTTAACTATCAACTTGTGCTTTACCACAGTGGGATGCTAAATGAAGGCACAATTTTCTATATAAATAGAGAAACATACTGGCCCCGGTTGGACCTATCATGTGAAATCCCAAGATCCCAAGCATGATCGACATCCCCCATGGTTTGAGAATATGACCTACACCTTATAAAACGACTAGCGGCTTAGAATCAATTATGCCTGATGTAAAGTGAAATTTTTCATTTATATGTATGAGCTTGCATGTGCTACTTGTCCTTAAAAAGCTATGTAACATTGGAATTCAATATTTTAATAAGAATAAATGGTTGTGTTATTCTTCATTATTCATTTACATTAAAGAATTAGTTTGTGTGTTCAGTTTCTATTCAAATTACAAGTAGCTAGAATTAATGTTACCAGCACTTGCACCTAAAGGAGGTTCAAGGAGTACGCTAGTAGAAAACTATATTTTTGTTAATATGTTACCGGGTATGTGTTTGTGCCTAGATAGGCTACAAGTTGAAATTTTTAGTGCATGTGGCTGGATTAAACACTTAATAATAAACTTGGTAAATAATAGATGAAATAAACTTATAAAAATCTATAGTTTTTCCTTCAAGAAACTGAGTATTATCTAATTATATAATATTTGCATGCAGATTTAAAACTTAAAGCAATTTACAAATGAAAAAATAAAGTTGCCATGAAATTGATAGAAAACAATAAAAATGGAAATAGAATTTTCTCATCTAGCAGGCCAATTATCAAATCAATATTTATCTAGCTTTTATGTGATAACCGTTATTTTGGATGTTGTTACCATTAAATGGGAACTAATTTACAATTAAACAACACTCTTGCTAAGGTATGCAAACGAGAAAGAGATCTCGCAACAAGGTTGTCCTAGGGTCTATTTATAGACTATGGATGGGTTCACTAGTAAGATAGGACTTGGAAGGATACATGAAAAGCAAGATGTAATTCTTAACCCTAATATGATGCAAGACTTCCCTAGATGACCTTAAAATAAATGTAAAAAAGAAAAAAAAAACTATAAGAGCAGAGGTGTGCACATGGAAACCTAAAGAATATTGGAATAAGCTCTAAGACACTCAAAATCATAAAATTGGGGCATAATAGGACTCATATACCACTTTGGGCGTATTAGTCCCTGACTAGGGTTTCTTGTCTCGAACAGGTTTTCGGTAGTGTAGGTTTTGGAAATAGAAAATCTAGCAATTCAATTTATAGTGGGACTCACATGCCACTTCTGGCCTATCAGTTCCATTGCGCTTTTCTAGGAATTCAAAGTTCGGATCTGCACTTCAACCTCTACGATTCTCTTCTAAACTGATTTTTGGATCTGAACCTATACAAAAACCTGAAAAATAGAATATATGCTTGGTTTTTTTACGGGGGGTTTTATGAGTAACTACGTATTATTCATGGTTATGGCAATTATTTTAGTGAATTTTATTAGTTTGACTTCACTTTAGTATTAAAGTCTATATTGTTTGACCCTATTTTAACTATTATTTTTATATAATCATTATCTCAATTTTAAAGTCCATAGTGGCACAATATCAATAGTCTAAAGGTAAATGGAAAATATCATTCTACTATATTGGTTCGGTCTTGTATTATGTTAAATTTATGTTTGAACATCAACTTTACACTATTTGAGTACATCAATTTTTATCCAACGGTAATGTTGATCTAGCTTTAACTTAATAAAGTCTATATCTTTGGTCTAATTTGAAATATTTTTTGACTTCAACTTTAACTTGTTATTGTCCATTCATAATTTATAGCATTGACTTTAAACTTGATAATTTTTATTTATAACACTACATTGGTTATGTGTTGGCCAAATCAGTTTAAATACACCAAACAAAAACAAATAAAGAGCTCATAGAAATTTCCAACAATGGTCACAGAACTTTTCTCATGCAGACGGATCTAGGTGACTTCAACATAGAAATTTGAAAGAATGGTCACCGCACTTTTCTCACACTAACTAATTGATATGTTTGAAAATTTCCAACTCAAACCTATTATAATGAATCTATCAACGATGGTACTAAGTTCGCTGTACAATAATTTGATACGTTTGAGAATTTCCAAATGAAACCTCTCATAGTGAATCTAATAATGAGAATTAGTATTTGCCCTCTCTTATGGTCACGCCTATCCCGTGTCCAGCCCCTATAAAAAAATCATTTCTATCAGATTAAACACAACAAACCGAACATTTATCGTACACGCTTACTAGAACTCCTTTGAAGTAGAAAGGTAAGACTTTTTGTTGTTCAATGAGATAACGCAATTATTTTTCTAAGAAAAATAATTTTGTTAAGATAGAAAATTCGACATATTAAAGTCCAATTCTTCAATTATTTTAATGCCAATAGATAAATTTTGCTATTTATAATAGTAATTTTGTTTAAAATTTTAAAATAAATATGTGGTTATTCATCATGTTATAATTTATAAGAGATATCTATACCTACGATCTATATAATATTTTAAAATACAAATTTTACATAAAATCATCTTAATATTTTACATCAAAATATGTATATTCAACATCCAATTTATCAAGGATTCAACATACAATTTAGAACTCGGGTGCTCATAACCTAGTCAACAAAGTAGAGTGAAATATGTTAAATATATGGAGTAACAATTTTTTTAATGTAAATATGATTTTCCTTTACTAGTTATCAACATACTTGTTTCATTTCAATTTATGTAGTCGAGGGTAGAAGAATGAGCACTCGAAAACCATGTTACTTATCATCCAGTAACACAACATGATCATAGCACAAGGAATAAGGCATTAAATTATCATATTAATATACAAAACTAATAATTTCATTTTCCAAGAGAAAACCATAAGACCGATAAGCAAAAAATGAGGTAGATTATGGAACAACACTATGGAATATATATAATATTTACATTCATAATATATAAAATAATAAAGCCAAGTTTATTCCTTGTTTCAATCTAGGAGTGTCATACTATGAAAGATGTAAAGACAATATGCACAAGGGCTATTGTGACATGGCGTGTGGCATTTATGGTTTTCCTTTTAATAGAAAATATGATGAAGATAATGTTAAGAATAGGAACAAATATGCTAAGCTACACAAATTATAATGCTATAGAAAATAATAGAAAAACAATCTACAAGAATAGAAAATAATGCAACCACAAAAATAAAAGAAACTTGCTATAAATAATTTTCACCAATCACGACTTAAAAGCCAAGCGTATTATTCAACATACTACTAAAATCAATTTAACATAAAAATGAATGAAATGGATTCAAAACACAATTAAAAATAAGTATAATAATATCATAACAAAATAAGGATGAGAACAACTACACATCGACAAGAACAATGTAGTGAGCGGGTTCTAACTCACATTTTTGCAATATGAATAATTTACAAATTGAACTAAATTACTCGGTTTAGAATATTAACATTCACTCAAAGTAATGATGAATAGTAAATTATTTATTCAAAATTGACATCTCCCACACACCATTTCTTCACTTGTTTTTATAGTAAATGACTCAAAAGAATACGGTAAATAGAACATTTACTTAATAGTATATTCCAAATTTTGGTTTTTATATTTACTTAGTTTATTTAAATTTACCAATAAAAATAAATAATCTTAATAATATATTAGATCATAATCTCCAAATAGATAGTCTCTATAAATATTTATATCTTTTATGACTTCCAATTTTTTCTCTCGATTAAAATTATGAGCTTGAGAAATAGACAAACATTTTTATTAAAGACAATAGATTTGCATAGGTCCTAACAATAAAGGCATTTCATTTCTAGATTGGACTATATTTAAGATTTAACACATGTCATTTTTGGATTCAACTATGTGAGATTTGTTTTTGCATCAGCATTTTGGGTCATACTTCATGATCCATCACTAAAATAAAAGAGAGCTATAGGCAAAATGGTTTACTATAGATGAACATAGATTTAAAATAGAGAGAGGGAGGGTCAAGACTAAACATGATTGAAGAAGATGATAATATTTACAAAATAAAACTAAAAATAAGATGCAAAGAAAAACAATTAAAAAAAAACATGTATTTATATAAAAAATCATCTTAAAAATATATAAATAAGCCATAAACATATATATAAAAGTTGACTTAACAACATAAACATAGATATCTTAGGAAACCTATTATGGATAAACATAAAGAGTGTAGAATTAAAAACCATCTGACAAGGTGTCTTTGGGCTGGAAATGCTCCAATAAAAATATGAAATAGATTGAATAACCAAAGGAAATTTTTAAGAGAAAATCAATGTCGCATAAACTAAAAAATCATAAAGAATGCAAACCAAAACTTTGAGAGGTTATGCAATATCATTAAGACATAATACATTGAGAGCTTCCAAGATTGATGATAAATACAAGCTAGGTGGTGAGTTTATATAGAACTTGGTTGAAGATGGAGGTGACAAATCAACCAATGAGAATTGACCAGCAAAACCACCAACATTAAATAAAGTGATGAAAAATTAAATACTCCACCCTTACGAGGTGGACAATAACTCATCATTTTATCTCCTAGTTATTAAATAATTAACTCACTTTATTATTGTAAGCAAGCTTAATAAATGTGTAGGAAAGACCTATAACTAAGGGAATTAAATATCCCACTAGTAAATAAAAACCTACACTAATAGGTCCTTGAGCCAAGTTTTGAACCAAGACGACGACCTCCAAAGGAGATAAGTGCTTTCATAGAGAGTGTGGCCACATAAGTAGTTTAATCTTGTTCACACTAAAAGCCATTGATTTTTCATACTCGATTTTGATAAAGGCCCTCAAAGAGGAACTATGGAATCTCAAATTCATTATGTGATATATTGGTTCCTTGGAGCTACACGAAGTGGGTGACAGTCAATTTACTACTTCTTCTGATCTCCTACATAATTCAAACTGGTAACCAGGACATGTACATTTTCTATATTCACAACTCCCCTTTTCCCAGCACTATAGGTGAGCACTATGGATTTTCAAAGTCATGTTGGGTTGGTCTGGTGGGTCAGATTCAGAATATTATGCACTATATTTTGTATTAAATATTTTAACTATCAACTTGTGGTTTACGACAGTGGGATGCTAAACCAAGGCACAATTTTCTCTATAAATAGAGAAGCATAGTGGCCCTGGTTGGACCTATCATGTGAAATCCAAAGATCCCAAGCATGATCGCCATCCCCCATGGTTTGAGAATATGACCTACACCTTATAAAACCACTAGCAGCTTAGAATCAATTATGCCTGATGTAAAGAGAAATTTGTCATTTATATGTAAGAGCTTGTATGTGCTACTCGTCCTTAAAAAGCTATGCAACATTGTAATTCAATATTTTAATAAGAATAAATGGTATTGTTAATCTTCATTATTCATTTACATTAAAGAATTAGTTTGTGTGTTCAGTGTCTATTCAAATTACAAGTAGCTAGAATTAATGTTACCAGCACTTGCACCTAAAGGAGGTTCAAGGAGTACGCTAGTAGAAAACTATACTTTTTTTAATATGTTACAGGGTATGTGTTTGTGCCTAGATAGGCTACAAGTTGAAATTTTTAGTGCATGTGGCTGGATTAAACACTTAATAATAAACTTGGTAAATAATAGATGAAATAAACTTATAAATCTATAGTTTTTCCTTCAAGAAATTGAGTATTATCTAATTATGTAATATTTGCATGCAGATTTAAAACGTAAAGAAATTTACAAATGAAAAAATATAGTTGACATGAAATTGATAGAAAACAATAAAAATGGAAATAGAATGTTCTCATCCAGCAGGCCAATTATCAAATCAATATTTATCTAGCTTTTATGTGATAACCGATATTTTGGAGGTTGTTACCATTAAATGGGAACTAATTTACCATTAAGCAACACTCTTGCTAAGGTTTGGTAAAATTTTGTCACTCTTGCTAGGTTTTGCTAAAATGTTGCTTTATATGTGAATTTAGGTTAAAAAGACCTAAAAATCCCTACCTAGTTTTCCTTTCCCTATAATTTATTTCTAAGTTTTCATTGACTTGCTTCCATGATTCTCGCTGTCATTACTCATTTTATTAAGCCCTTTGCAACATTAAGTTACCAATCCCTTGATTCTCTCCTAATTCTCAATTAAGAAGAATATTTTGCATGTGCTTAATTAAATGGCTTAACTGAGCCCACACTTAATATATGGTTTGCATCGCTTATTATTCCTTTTCACTAATTGACATGAAGTATTTTATTAACGAATGGAACACCCATAGAATTACAGAAGGGTTGACACTTGAATCCATTTTATTTGTTTCCTTTCGGAATGATTCCATGAGTATGTGGACAGTTTTATAAAGGTTAAGTTAATTGTCGTGAACCGGCAGAAAGGGGTTAGGTGTCAATGTCATGATTTTTAAAGTGATTTTTTAGGTCTGTGGGATGATTCAAGGGGATGTATATGTGACTCTTGGAATGAAAAATAACGACACGTGGACTCATCTCAATGTCTCCAATTGGTTTTCTATCAAAAGCTATGATTGTGAGCAATGGTATGACGACACGCAACAAAATCTCATGAGGATTATGTATTCTAGGACACATTAAAGTTTAAAACAACTTTAAAACACATGTTTATATCATAAGTTACACAACTGTTCAATGAAAATTTGATGGATGGTTGTATTTAAATTCTAGAATGAAATACACAAAGTTCTAGGATTATGAACTCAAGCCTCTAGAATCACCATATAACTGATGAAGGTACTCCCCTTACAAAGCCTCACAGAAACAACTAAAGAGAGATAAACAAAAAATACAGAAATAAGAAATTGATTTCTATTATCTGGATGAAGTGAAATTACAATACTAAGAAAATATCATTCTATAGCCACTTAGGCCTTCTGTTTACAAAAATTTACAAGCAGAAAACAACGATCTGCACTACTGGAGCTCCCCTCTATAACCAAGAGGTCTAACTACCTTAGAATATTCTAGAAGGTGTAACCCCATGTTGGCACGAGGAATTCTACTATCAATTTCTTTCCTAAGAAGTTTTTATTTTCTATATTTTTCATTTTATATGTTTACAACTTCTCGTGGTCATAACTTTCGATCCGACCACGAGATTTCAAAATTTAATATATATTTTTCGTGGAAGGTTTGAATTTTTTTGCTTCTATGCTTGGGAGATAAAATAACAATCTTCACACTCTCTCATTCAATCAAAACCCTAGGAATCTCAATCTTAGGTATGCAAACAAGAAAGAGATCTTGCAAAAGGGTTGTCCTAGGGTCTAATTATAGACTATGGATGGGTTCACCAGCAAGATAGGACTTGGAAGGATAAATGAAAAGCAAGATGTAATGCTTAACCCTAATATGATGCAAGACTTCCCTAGATGACATTAAAATAAATGTAAAAAAGAAAAAAACTGTAAGAGCAGAGGTGTGCACATGGAAACCTAAAGAATATTGGAATAAGCTCTAAAACACTCAAAATCATAAAATTGGGGCATACTAGGACTCATATACCACTTTGGGCGAATTAGTCCCTGACTAGGGTTTCTTGTCTCGAACAGGTTTTCGGCAGTGTAGGTTTTGGAAATAGAAAATCTAGAAATTCAATTTGTAGTGGGACTCACATGCTACTTCTAGCCTATCAGTTCCATTGCACTTTTCCAGGAATTCAAAGTTCGGATCTGCGCTTCAACCTCTACTCTTCTCTTCTAAACTAATTTTTGGATATGAACCTATACAAAATACCTGAAAAATAGAATATATGCTTGGTTTTTTTATGGGGGGTTTTATTCATGAGTAACTAAGTATTATTCATGGTTATGGCAATTATTTTAGTGAATTTTATTAGTTTGACTTCACTTTAGTATTAAAGTCTATATTGTTTGACCCTATTTTAACTATTATTTTTATATAATCATTATCTCAATTTGAAAGTCCATAGTGGCACAATATCAATAGTATAAAGGTAAATGGAAAATATCATTCTACTATATTGGTTCGGTCTTGTATTGTGTTAAATTTATGTTTGAACATCAACTTTACACTATTTGAGTACATAAATTTTTATCCAATGGTAATGTTGATCTAGCTTTAACTTAATAAAGTCTATATCTTTGGTCTAATTTGAAATATTTTTTGACCTCAACTTTAACTTGTTATTGTCCATTCATAATTTATAGCATTGATTTTAAACTTGATAATTTTTATTTATAATGTGGGTTTGAACTAGTCTTAGTTCTACCCATTTGTGATATGAATCGAATTTAGGTCTTTCATGGTTTCTACGGTCATGATTGGGGATCTATTTGAGGTATTACTTTTAGGTATTGGTATTATTTATGACTATTGATAAAAGTTGTCAATGTTAAATGATTATAAGTTGGCAAATTATTCCTGTACTAAGATCATGTTTCCTTTGGGATGTATTTTATCTTTTAGGAATGTCATCTATCACTCATAACTTACTTTGCACTAAGGTGAGGGTTTGGGCTATGTCAAACCTGCTTATTGGTAGCTATTCCTTAAGACAATGTTTATGTGGTCCATTCATTTTAAATGTTGGTGATATTTAATAACTTGATGTTTGGTTTGAAACAAAATTAGGATTTGTTATTTTTTGGGAAAACAAAATAATTGTAAATTCTTATGTAATTTAAATGTGATAAAATTTTAGTAGCTAGAAAGGCTTATTATTTATATTGTTCTCATATATGCTATTAACATTTGATTCAATGAGTGGAATAAAATATATCGTGAGGAATAGGAGATGGATTGCAATATAATGTTGTTTCAATTAGCATGGTATTAATAAAAAAAATATAGCTCAAATTTTTTGTCAATATATAAAAATAATAAATGTTTTACAAAACTTCAATAATCAATTTTTTTCAAACATTCTTAATTTAACAAACAAACAAATATTTTTGTTGATGCAAGATTGCTTTTAAGTTTGGGAATGCTCTTGCATCAAACACCCCTCACTAAGGAAAGCTATGGGGTTGGCTAACCACACATCGAGACTTTTTTTCAAATTCAAAGGGAGTTGAACCAGTTCCCGAAATTTTTGGTATCTCGTCTCGATACATTTAATAGAATCTCGATAAGGATAATAGGCCATCCAGATCTCGCATTCCACAAACCAGTTGAGGGTTTTTCCCTTTATCTTTTTGTCGAATGTCCATTTTATGGGTGTCCTGTACATATCTCCTACAAATTCAATACCCCTTTCTTCTGTGAAAGGGCTATTCAGTCCCTGTGTATGTGCCAAATATTTAATAGCTCGGTATTGTTCGTCTCTGCGCTCTGGGCAATAGCTATACACTGGGAATTTTTGTTGAGAATTATTGTTCGTCTCTGCGCTCTGGGCAATAGCCAGTTTGTCCGCTCGTTGGTGATGGTATTTCTACGGTTATGTCTCACCGTCTTACCGAACTTGACATTGAAATTGAGGTGGGTGCTGGCCTCAGCATGCATTTTGCAGCCTTCTTCTAAAGTAGTGCTTTCGGAATAAGTTACTGTGGGGTTTGACGATGAGGCGCCCGAGTTAACTGTGTGGAAAGCAAAGCCCTCTGTTTTCGGCCCCATTGTTATAGCGATCTTTGCAGGAAAGTACCGTTCATGTTTAAATTTATTCTGAATTTGCTCCTCGGAATCCAGTCGAAATGCTTTGCAGCGGAGGTTCTCAATTTTGAACTCGACTTCTATCAGGTTCCTGATTTTCATGATCTCATGGTGGAGTTGAAGCTTGCAGTCCAGTTGCTGATAACTCAAAGCACGGTGGAGGTCTACGGATTTCTCCTTCTGGTGGATTTCCCTCTTCATTGCTGAGCACGGGGAGTAGCAGTAAATTGTCCAAATCTCGTCAAGGGCTGAATGATATGAAATTTTAAACTCATTATTTATGCTTTTACTTGTGTATTCTAAGAGAATTTCTATGAACTTGGAAGCCAGACATTTCATCAAACGATCTGCCATTTAGTCTCATTATCTGCCGTGCCCCTGAAATCAACATAGCATGCAGCATAGAAGAGAGTGTTAAACACTTCCTTGTATATTGATGCTTCAATTGAGCGTGGGCCAATGTCCACTCCCATCAACCTCTCAAAATCTGTGTTGCTGATGCTTGTGTTCCCTCTACCCAGTTTCTCTAACTCCTTGATATTTTTGTCGGTGACTCCCATGAATGTATAAATGCAAAGCTTGGAGAACAACGGACGTAACTTCCGTTGCATCTCCTCTTCACCGCACTCTTCAATATGATATTCTCTGAAATCAGCTACGACATTATCTTTGAGCCGCAGACTGAGAGACACATTGCGAGACACACTATTTCTATATTCACCAGTGAATTCGGTGGTGAGGGACTGATTATTAATTAGTAGAAGGGGTTCAATGCAGTCTTTCATTAGTCTAGTTTTGAGATGGCCTATCCAGGAATAAACATCAGGGAAACCCATGCTATAAGAAGATCAGAGAAGGTAATTTGAATATGAAAATCTCGAACACTGCATTGGTTATGTGTTGGCCAAAGCAGTTTAAATACACCAAACAAAAACAAATAAAGAGCTCGTAGAAATTTCCAACAATGGTCACAGAACTTTTCTCACACGAATGGATCTAGGTGACTTAAGCATAGAAATTTCAAAGAATGGTCACCGCACTTATCTCACACTGACTAATTGATATGTTCGAAAATTTCCAACTCAAACCTATTATAATGAATCTATCAACGATGGGACTAAGTTTGTTGTACAATAATTTGATATGTTTAAGAATTTCCAACTCAAACCTCTTATAGTAAATCTAATAATGAGAATTAGTATTTTCCCTCTCTTATGGTCACGCCTATCCCGTGTCCAGCCCCTATAAAAAATTTGTTTTTATCAGATTAAACACGACAAACCGAACATTTATCGTCCATGCTTACTAGAACTCCTTTGAAGTAGAAAGGTAAGACTTTTTGGTTGTTCAATGAGATAATGCCATTATTTTTCTACAAAAAATAATTTTGCTAAGATAGAAAATTTGACATATTAAAGTCCAATTATTCAATTATTTTAATGCCAATAGATAAATTTTGCTATTTATAATAGTAATTTTGTTTAAAATTTTAAAATAAATATGTGGTTATTCATCATGTTATAATTTATAAGAGATATCTATACCTAAGATCTATATAATATTTTAAAATACAAATTTTACATAAAATCATCTTAATATTTTACATCAAAATATGTATATTCCATTCTAGGGAAACCTGGGCGACGGAGAGAGAAGATCAAGGATATACTTCTAGCAAGACTAATCACATACTGGTATAAGGGTCTCAAGCAAGACACAAAAATTTGCATAAGGGTCACACATAGTTTTCACAAAACAATTAATGCATAACACAATATGTATAGACAATCTAATAGGTTTTCAATACACAATTGATCAAGGATTCAACATACAATTTAGAACTTGGGTACTCATAACCTAGTCAGCAAAGTAGAGTGAAATATGTTAAATATATGGAGTAACAATTTTTTTAATGTAAATATGATTTTCCTTTACTAGTTATCAACATACTTGTTTCATTTCAATTTATGTAGTCAAGGGTAGAAGAATGAGCACTCCAAAACCATGTTACTTATCATCCAGTAACACAACATGATCATAGCACAAGGAATAAGGCATTAAATCATCATATTAATATACAAAACTAATAATTTCATTTTCGAAGAGAAAACCATAAGGCTGATAAGCAAAAAATGAGGTAGATTATGGAACAACACTATGGAATATATATAATATTTACATTAATAATATATAAAATAATAAAGCCAAGTTTATTCCTTGTTTCAATCTAGGAGTGTCATACTATGAAAGATGTAAAGATAATATGCACAAGGGCTATTGTGACATGGCGTGTGGCATTTATGGTTTTCCTTTTAAAAGAAAATATGATGAAGATAATGTTAAGAATAGGAACAAATACACTAAGCTACACAAATTATAATGCTATAGAAAATAATAGAAAAGCAATGTAGAAGAATAGAAAATAATGCAACCACAAAAATAAAAGAAACTTGCTATAAATAATTTTCACCAATCACCACTTAAAAACCAAGTGTATTAATCAACGTACTACTAAAATCAATTTAACATAAAAATGAATGAAATGGACACAAAACACAATTAAAAATAAGTATAATAATATCATAAAAAAATAAGGATGAGAACAACTACCCATCAACAAGAACAATCTAGTGAGCGGGTTCTAACTCACATTTTTGCAATATGAATAATTTACAAATTGAACTAAATTACTTGGTTTAGAATAGTAACATTTACTCAAGGTAAAGAAGAATAGTACACTATTTATTCAAAATCGACATCTCCCACACACCATTTCTTCACTTGTTTTTATAGTAAATGACTCAAAAGAATATGGTAAATAGAACATTTACTTAATAGTATATTCAAAATTTTGGTTTTTATATTTACTTAGTTTGTTTAAATTTACCAATAAAAATCAATAATCTTAATAATATATTAGATCATAATCTCCAAATAGATAGTCTCTATAAATATTTATATATTTTATGACTTCCACTTTTTTGATTCAATTAAAATTATGAGCGTGAGAAATAGACAAACATTTTTATTAAAGACAATAGATTTGCATAGTTCCTAACAATAAGGGAATTTCATTTCTAGATTGGACTATATTTAAGATTTAACACATGTCATTTTTGGATTCAACTATGAGAGATTTGTTTTTGCATCAACATTTTGGGTCATACGTCGTGATCCATCATTAAAATGAAAGAGAGCTATAGGAAAAATAGTTTACTATAGATGAACATAGATTTAAAATAGAGAGAGGGATGGTCAAGACTAAACATGATAAAGGCCCTCAAAGAGGACTTATGGAATCTCAAATTCATTATGTGCTATATTGGTTCCTTGGAGCTACCCGAAGTGGGTGAGAGTCAATTTACTACTTCTCCTAATCTTCTACATAATTCAAACTGGTAACCAGGACATGTACATTTTCTATATTCACAACTCCCCTTTTCCTAGCATTGTAGGCAAGCACTATGGATTTTCAATGTCATATTGGGTTGGTCTGGTGGGTCAGATTCAGAATATTATGCACTATATTTTGTATTAAATATTTTAACTATCAACTTGTGGTTTACCACAGTGGGATGCTGAACCAAGGCACAATTTTCTCTTTAAATAGAGAACCTTAGTGGCCCCGGTTGGACCTATCATGTGAAATCCCAAGATCCCAAGCATGATCGGCATCCCCCATGGTTTGAGAATATGACCTACACCTTATAAAACCACTAGAAGCTTAGAATCAATTATGCCCGATGTAAAGTGAAATTTGTCATTTATATGTAAGAGCTTGCATGCGCTACTCGTCCTTAAAAAGCTATGTAACATTGTAATTCAATATTTTAATAAGAATAAATGGTTTTGTTATTCTTCATTATTCATTTACATTAAAGAATTAGTTTGTGTGTTCGGTGTCTATTCAAATTACACGTAGCTAGAATTAATGTTACCAGCACTTGCACCTAAGGAAGGTTCAAGGAGTACGCTAGTAGAAAACTATATTTTCGTTAATATGTTACAGGGTATGTGTTTGTGCCTAGATAGGCTACAAGTTGAAATTTTTAGTGCATGTGGCTGGATTAAACACTTAATAATAAACTTGGTAAATAATAGATGAAATAAACTTATACAAATCTATAGTTTTTCCTTCAAGAAATTGAGTATTATCTAATTATGTAATATTTGCATGCAGATTTAAAACTTAAATAAATTTACAAATGAAAAAATAAATTTTCCATGAAATTGATAGAAAACAATAAAAATGGAAATAGAATGTTCTCATCCAGCAGGCCAATTATCAAATCAATATTTATCTAGCTTTTATGTGATAACCAATATTTTGGAGGTTGTTACCATTAAATGGGAACTAATTTACCATTAAACAATACTCTTGCTAAGGTTTGATAAAATTTTGTCACTCTTGCTAGGTTTTGCTAAAATGTTGCTTTATATGTGAATTTAGGTTAAAAAGACCTAAAAATCCCTACCTAGTTTTCCTTTCCCCATAATTTATTTCTAAGTTTTCATTGACTTGCTTCCACGATTCTAGTTGTCATTCCTCATTTTATTAAGCCCTTTGCAACATTAAGTTACCAATCCCTTGATTCTCTCCTAATTCTCACTTAAGAAGAATATTTTGCATGTGCTTAATTAAATGGCTTAACTGAGCCCACACTTAATATATGGTTTGCATCACTTATTATGCCTTTTCACTAATTGACATGAAGTATTTTATTAACGAATGGAACACCCATAGAATTATGGAAGGGTTGACACTTGAATCCATTTTATTTGTTTCCTTTCGGAATGATTCCATGAGTATGTGGATAGTTTTATAAAGGTTAAGTTAATTGTCGTGAACCGACAGAAAGGGGTTAGGTGTCAATGTCATGATTTTTAAAGGGATTTTTTGGGTCTGTGGGATGATTCAAGAATATATATATGTGACTCTTGGAATGAAAAATAAGGACACGTGGACTCATCTCAATTTCTCCAATTGGTTTTCTATCAAAAGCTATGATTGTGAGCAATGGTATGACGACACACAACACAATCTCATGAGGATTATCTATTCTAGGACACATTAAAGTTTAAAACAACTTTAAAACACATGTTTATATCATAAGTTACTCAACTGTTCAATGAAAATTTGATGGATGGTTGTATTTAAATTCTAGAATGAAATACACAAAGTTCTAGGATTATGAACTCAAGCCTCTAGAATCACCATATAAATGATGAAGGTACTACCCTTACAAAGCCTCACACACACAACTAAAGAGGGATAACAAAAAAATACAGAAATAAGCAATTGATTTCTATTATCTGGATGAAGAGAAATTACAATACTAAGAAAATATGATACTATAGCCACTTAGGCCTTATGATTACAAAAATTTACAAGCAAAAAACAACGATCTACACTACTAGAGCTCCCCTTTGTAACCAAGAGATCTAACTACCTTAGAATATTCTAGAAGGTGTAACCCCATGTTGGCACGAGGAATTATACTATTGATTTCTTTCCTTAGAAGTTTTTTATTTTCTATATTTTTCATTTTATATGTTTACAACTTCTCATGGTCATAACTTTCAATCTGACCGCAAGATTTCCAATTTTAATATATATTGTTTGTGGAAGGTTTGACTTTTGTTACTTTTATGCATGGGAGATAAAATAACAATCTTCACAATCTCTCATTCAAGGAAAACCCTAGGAATCTCAATCTTAGGTATGCAAACGAGAAAGAGATCTTGCAACAGGGTTGTCCTAGGGTCTAATTATAGACTATGGATGGGTTCACCAGCAAGATAAGACTTGGAAGGATAAATGAAAAGCAAGATGTAATGCTTAACCCTAATATGATGCATGACTTCCCTGGATGACCTTAAAATAAATGTAAAAAAAAAAAAAAAACTGTAAGAGTAGAGGTGTGCACATGGAAACCTGAAGAATATTGGAATAAGCTCTAAAACACTCAAAATCATAAAATTGGGGCATACTAGGACTCATATACCACTTTGGGCTTATTAGTCCCTGACTAGGGTTTCTTGTCTCGAATAGGTTTTGGGCAGTGTAGGTTTTGGAAATACAAAATCTAGAAATTCAATTTGTAGTGGGACTCATGTGCCACTTCTGGCCTATCAGTTCCATTGCACTTTTCCAAGAATTCAAAGTTTGGATCTGCACTTCAACCTCTATTCTTCTCTTCTAAACTGATTTTTGGATATGAACCTATACAAAATACCTAAAAAATAGAATATATGCTTCATTTTTTTACGGGTTGTTTTATTCATGAGTAGCTAACTATTATTCATGGTTATGGAAATTATTTTAGTGAATTTTATTAGTTTGACTTCACTTTAGTATTAAAGTCTATATTGTTTGACCCTATTTTAACTATTATTTTTATATAATCATTATCTCAATTTTAAAGTCCATAGTAGCACAATATCAATAGTCTAAAGCTAAATGGAAAATATCATTCTACTATATTGGTTTGGTCTTGTATTGTGTTAAATTTATGTTTGAACATCAACTTTACACTATTGAGTACATCATTTTTTATCCAACGGTAATGTTGATCTAGCTTTAACTTAATAAAGTCTATATCTTTGGTCTAATTTTCAAATATTTTATGACTTCAACTTTAACTTGTTATTGTCTATTCATAATTTATAGCATTGACTTTAAACTTGATAATTTTTAGTTATAATGTGGGTTTGAACTAGTCTTAGTTCTACCTATTTGTGATATGAATTGAATTTAGGTCTTTCGTGGTTTCTACGGTCATGATAGGGGATCTATTTGAGGTATTACTTTAAGGTATTGGTATTATTTATGATTATTGATAAAAGTTGTCAATGTTAAATGATTATATCTTGGTACATTTTTCCTGCACTAAGATCATGTTTCCTTTGGGATGTATTTTATCTTTTAGGAATGTCATCTATCACTCATAACTTACGTTGCACTAAGGTGAGGGTTTGGGCTATGTCAAAGGTGGGTGTTGCCACAATAAAGGGTTACACTTTTTGAGACATCTTGATTTTTGCTTGAAATCACATATTTTTAGAAAATACAATGATTTATGACATTGAAATTGAAGTGGGTGCTGGCCTCAGCATGCATTTTGCAGCCTTCTTTTAAAGTAGTGCTTTCAAAATAAGTTACTGTGGGGTTTGACAATGACTTGCTCGAGTTAACTTCGTGGAAAGCGAAGCTGTCTGTTTCTGGCCCAATTGTTACAACGATCTTTGCGGGAAAGTACCATTCATGTTTAAATTTATCCAGAATTTGCTCTTGGGAATCTAGTCGAAATGCTTTGCATCGGAGGTTCTCGATTTTGAACTCAACTTCTATCAGGTTCCCGATTTTCTTGATCTCATGGTGGAGTTGAAGCTTGCAGTCCAATTGTTGATGACTCAAGGCACGACGGAGGTCTGGGGATTTCTCCTTGTAGTGGATTTCCCTATTCATTGCCGGGCATGGGGAGTAGCAGTAAATTATCCAAATCTCGTCAAGGGCTGAGTGATATGAAATTTTAAACTCATTATTTATGCTTTTACTTGTGTATTCTAAGAGAATATCTATGAACTTGGGAGCCAGACATTTCATCAAATGATCTACCATTTCTAGATAGACGATTCTCAACATTTTCCCTGCCAGTTCCTTCAATTTAGTCTCATTATTTGTCGTGCCCCTGAAATAAACATAGCATGCAGCATAGAAAAGAGTGTTAAACACTTCCTTGTATATTGATGCTTCAATTGAGCATGGGCCGATGTCCACTCCCATCAACCTCTCAAAATTTGTGTTGCTAATGCTTGTGTTCCCTCTACCCAGTTTCTCTAACTCATTGATATTTTTGTCGGTGACTCCCATGAATGTATAAATGCAAAGCCTTGAGAACAATGGATGTAACTTCTGTTGCATCTCCTCTTCACCGCACTCTTCAATATGATATTCTTTGAAATCAGCTACGACATTATCTCTGAGCCGCAGATTGAGAGACACATTGCGAGACACACTATTTCTATTTTCACCAGTGAATTTGGTGGTGAGGGACTGATTATTAATTAGTAGAAGGGGTTCAATGCAGTCTTTCATTAGTCTAGTTTTGAGATGGCCTATCCAGGAATAAACATCAGGAAAACCCATGCTATAAGAAGATTAGAGAAGGTAATTTGAATATGGAAATCTCAAACACTACATTGGTTATGTGTTGGCCAAAGCAGTTTAAATACACCAAACAAAAACAAATAAAGAGCTAGTAGAAATTTCCAACAATGGTCATGTTGTGCATATTTTGCACACACATCTCGCCATAGGCAGGGACCCCCCTTTTTTTGCTCCTGACAGACTGCTTTGCTCTTATATTGTTTTGCGTGCCCTATTTCCAAGCCCAAATTGGTCATGTGCCATCAAACGATCAAATGCCCCTACCCAAATTCACCTACTTGGGGTATTCAAATATGCAGAGAAATAAAGTCCCCCATCCCCTTTCTACCTTTTGTCTTGCTTGGGCTATTTCAGAAACATTCGTGGACCCCTGTCGGTCAAGTTTTCGCATTTTTGACTTTGGGGTCACCATTTTTTGGATCTGGGATGTGTTTGGGGTGTTTCAATGAACTGCCAAGGTTTCGTCAAAGTTTGGTTATGTTTCGATGGTTTCAGAACTTTCCCTTTGGAATTCCCTTCCTCCTTGGTTGTTTGGAAACATCCATGGACCCCCGTCACTCTCGTTTCCTCATTTTTGAATTTGGGGTCACCCTTTTTTGGATCATGGATGTGTTTGAAGTATGTAAATGAACTACGGAGGTTTCGTCAAAGTTTGGTTGAGTTTCAATGGTTTCAGTACTTTCCCTTCGGAATTCCCTTCCTCCTTGGCTGTTTGGAAACATCTGTGGACCCCCGTCACTCCCGTTTCCTCATTTTTGACTTTGGGGTCACCCTTTTTTGGATCTGGGATGTGTTTGAAGTGCGTAAATCAATTGCCAAGGTTTCATCAAAATTTGGTCAAGTTTTGATGGTTTCAGAACTTTTGCTCCGAAATTCCCTTCTTCCTTGGCTATTTGGAAACATCCATGGACCCCCGTCGCTCCCGTTTCCTCATATGATTTTGGGTCACTCTTTTTTGGATCTGGGATGTGTTTGATGTGTTAAATGAACTGCCAATTTCATCAGTTTGGTTGTTTCGGTGGTTTTGGAGCTTCATCCCCCTTTTGTTTTTTTGGAACTTCCGGCTGCCTCCTTCCCCGCTTTGAGCTCGGCCCCTCTGTGGCAGTTTCTGTTCGCCTCTCCATTTATTTTGGAACATCTGACAGCTTCCTCCTTCTTGGCCTCCGGAGCCCAGTCTCTCCGTGGCCATTTCTGGGTTTCTACCTCTCCATCGCATGAACTCCCACTTCGGCTCCGCCCTATGGCCATTTGGTTCCACTCCCATTTTAACTTTGGCCCGCCTTCCCATCTTTTCTACCTACCTTTGAATATCTGCTTACCCACCTATGGTTTTGAATACCTTCCCTTCCTCCCGGCTGGCGGAACATCCGGGAAATTACTCCTTTCCACATCCGCGCAATATTTTTGGCGGGAGCCTGCCTCCTTCCCGGTTGTTTTGAACATCCGGGAGCCCGCCTTCTTCCCAGCTATTTTGGCTTTCATCCGTTGTCTACCTTCTGGCTTTCTTCCCTCGTCTTTCTGCCCTCTGGCGCTCGCACCCTTGAAGCATGCATTAATGTTCACGGTCCAAATGAGCTCCAAATATGAATATCATGATATTTTTATGATGCATGGATAGATCTAACAGGGAATTTGTAGGTTTGATAGACATTTTCCTTAACTCATGTATAAATGCACTTACGACACTTCATGTTTGTAGGAGTCAAGAAGCCTCCCGTAGGTCTATTGAAGAGGCCCATTGAGGGAGTTGTCCTACCTTTTTCCAAATGATGATGATTTCTAAGGAGCTTTCTGCCCAAATCAAGGGCCACCAATCCATTGATGCCAATCATCGACGGACTTGTTTGATCAAAGGAAGAACACTGCAAGCACATCAAGCAAAAGACAACTTTTAGGCAGTTTCTGCTACAGTGAAAAGGGCAAACAACTAAATGACAAAATTGCTATAGTGACTGTCACTAGATAACAAAACAGGGAAAAGATAAGGAATGTTTTTTTTAATTGTTGAATATTGTGGGGTAGGTGAAACCCTAATGTAATTGAATCTGATCCACTCATTGTAATTGAATCCTAGCCATTCATTTGGGCTTTCAAAAACTATAAATAGGGGCTTGCCCCTCATTTGTAAGGGTTGGAGAATTGATGTAAAGACATTCTGCAGCAATACAAAGCAACATTGCATGATTTATGGGTGTTCCTTTTGAGTTTGCTCTTTATGTATGCATGGTTCACCTTGCATGTTAGTTTTAGTATTAATTTCTTGAATGGGAGTGGTGATGGTGTTTGTTGTTTTAGTATTTGATGGATTTTCAGCTCAGACTTTTTGTGGTTCATTGATGATGAGTCACTTTGCAAAGCTAGTCTGAGTTTATTACTTCATTGCTGAACTTAGTTCAATTACATGTGCATGATGTGAATGTGCAATTTGAAAATCTACAGTCCTTAGAAGATTGCACTAGTTTTGTGCAACTATAGGTTTTTCTTTGCCAAGCAAAACCCAGGTTAAGAAGTCTATCTACTTTAGTAGCCACCATTGTTATTGTTCATTCGTAGCTTAGGATTAGAATAGTTTTCTTAACCCTTCTCATTTTGTTGTTTCTTTTAATCCTTGGTTAGAATAGGACCCAAAGCATCACCATGAAGCTAAATCAGATGAACTTGATGAGTTTCAACTTGCTGTTTTGAGTGGACAGCCACTGTTCATTCACTTTTAGCATTTTGAAACTGCATTTGCAAACCTAACTTCCATGCTTTGTAACTCATCTGTAAGTCCGCCTTGTGATTCCAGCAAATCACATCAAACAACTGAGATATTCCAAGCATTGTCAAGACCTAACATTCAAGAGACCTTGGGATAGTGTTCTGCAATCCGATTGTGGAAGATTGTCTTTCAAGAGAGGTAGTGCACCTATGCACTGCCTGTGTTGAAAAGTGCATAAAAAAAATCAACAAAACTGGCACTGGAAGGAGGCCTGACATGTTGGGAATGCAAAGCTGAAGGTTGGAAGTGATTCATTTTATGCCCTCCTCCTCCTAACGCCATCAACAAAATTGGTGCTAGAAGGAGGGCTTGACATGTTGAGGCTACGAAGCTAAAAGTTAGAAGTTGAGAAAGGAACATTCAGGAAGAAATCTGAGATAGGAGATCTCTTTAATTCAAAAATTAGAAAATTTTGAAGACAAACAAGAGCTAAGTCAAAATGGAGCAACATTTGCAAATCAACATCACTCAGCTACATGCAAATTTGAACAAGAGACTGAAGAAGCCATTGGAGCAATTCACATTGGCAGATAGATGTCAGATCCATTGCACTTGCAGGCATAGTGAATTAGGGTGTCTAACTTTCTTAGACAGAATTGAGAAGGTCTTGCAAGGAGAAATTCCCTTTTGGGAAATATTCCAGCCCTTGGCCCCCACAGACCCGGAGGAAGAATTGACAACCATGGTAGCCAAGGCATTCAAGGAGTTGATCCAGGAAAATTTGAGCAGCAAGGATGGACCAAGATTGGAGAAAATATTAATGTCTTATTGGTGAAGATTTCACAATGCACCCCACTCCGAATTCACTTGCTCGTCACGCACAAAAATCTTCGCTCAAGCTAGGGGTTATTCGAACAAGTTGGAGTAGCCAACTCTCAATGAAGAGAGGTTATCCAATGACGCAGAAAAGTTGTCAACATCTAGAGGATAGAAAAATAAAGATGAACCAAGAAATTTGACACAAGTTGGTGTTGTGACAACAGACATGGAAAATGAAAACCAAGAGGGAGGAGCTAAAATTCTTGGGACAGCAAGGTGCATTGATGAAAATCTGATTATAACCAGTTTAGTAGACTTTCCCTCCATTGAAGAAGATTGGTCCTCCACTCAAGAAGAGGGATTGGTGGTCAGAGATGAAACAAAAGAGTTTGCAACAGTGTATGCTGGGGTAGCAAATGAAAATGCTAAAAATCAAGAAGAAGAGGGTGAAAGCCTTGGGGCAGCAGAAGGAGATGGTTAAAGCATAAACAAAATTAGGTTGGAAGACCTCTCCATCTACAATGGCAGCGATCGAGAATCCAAAAATGCAAATTTGGAGGAGTGGGAGCAACCACTCACTACGGATGTCTACCATCATGCTTCTTTTTCAAGTGATGAGGACCTAATCATGGATAGATATGACCAGCTCATCTCCAGATTAGCAAAGGATTGGTCAGAGCTAAAATACCAAGTGGATTTGGAAGTTCTACTATTGCCAAATTGGTGCAGACTTCATGATTCATCACACTCTGAATTTGCATGCGGATTGTGCCAAGAAGCCATCAAATAGGTCAAAGAACAAGCAAGGCAGCCAAGTGCCCGACCTCCTCTACTTGCTGCCCATATTGAAGAAGAAGACCAAGAGCCTGAACCAAGTGATGGATCAGCTGAAGGTGAATCTCAAGAGGATGTTGAGGCAGCAATAGAAGGATAGCAATACAGTCTCGGACTACCGAGCGATGAAGTAGATCAAGCGGGAATGCTGTCCACCAGTCACCAAGAAGTTCTTCCTCTTGAAGAACAGTTGTGTACCATGGACAATGGACTTTTTGGCAAGTCTTCACAGGGAAATTGTGCAATAGACTCTGGTCCCCTTGATGAGATTCCATCAATTGATGACTTCTTTCCATTGGGAGTTGCACTACGGAGGTATGCTCATACCGAGGAAGAGCACATCTTAGAAGATGGTAGCGATGAATACATACTCCTTGAGCCCTTGAACAATGATGCACTAGAGTTTCCAGATTGGGAGAGGAGCTCCTTCTCCATTTACAGTGATAGTGACCAAGAGGAAACAAGTGGGCGCCATGAAGAGATACATGAACAACAAAAGGAAGAAGATAAAGGTGGAGGTGTTTCGATGGCTGCCAACAAATATGACGAGCTTGGTCAACTGCGGGCTGCAACTGAGGGTCCTTCTGCCTCAATCCTTGCAGATTTTCCTTCACAACCAGAGAGATGCAATGGGATAGATTTGTGTATGCAATCATCCCATGACACTGAACATCATGAAAATAAGGCTAACACCTGGGAAAGGAGATGGGACAACATGCTGCCTCTTGAAGACAGCAATCAAGAAGAGGTTTTGGCAACGAAAACCCATGTAGATGAGGTGTACTTCCTCGAAGAACAACTAATTGGGACTATGGATCTTGCTCATAGCTTGGAAGAGTTGTTTACTGCCCCATCCTCCTAGCCTTATGAAAGCTCAATGTTTGAAGTGCTGCACCCTCCACCGCGCCTGCCCGAGGCTGCCAATGCAACAATCAAGGATGTTATGCTTGCTCTCGACTGTTCAACGCTGCAACCTCCGTGTGATGACATCCAGGTTTTATCCTTCCTTGCCCCTATTATTTCTCATAATTGCACTTATTATTTTGATTATGGGAATGAGGGAAAACAAACATGTTTATGGATTAACCATGGGTTTGGCGAGCCTCCTCAATTGCTAATTTTTCATGATGACATGATTGAACTTGAGTGCTGCAACATTGAATTTCCTTTTTCAGAATATAAAGACAAGTTTGCATGGTTAAGAATGATAAAAATCACTTGTTTTCTTATGCATGTATTATGAAATCCAATGAATGTTAATGTTGGATTGCCCTTCATGAACATAGTTCATTGTAAATATCTTTGTATATAGCTCATTTTTGAGTAGTATAAGCTTCCTGTAAATACTTCACTTTCCTACTTTCCTTAGGTTAGTTGGTTTGTGTAGTTTGCTTGCTTCATTTGCTTTTTGTTTTATTTTTCTTTGTTGCTGCTTTGCTCAAGGTCTGTCTGCTTTTAGTTGGGCACATCTGTGCACACAACAACCATACTTATCACCTGGGGTTGTTCTACGTATTTCTTTGTCAAATTCTAATCAAGTTTTTAGAGTGGATGGTGAGGATCTTCTGTTAGTGTCAAGTGATCTATGTGTTTGAGTCAAAGAGGATAAATTGTTGGTTTAGTTTGACTCTGACCTATTCTAAAATCTTACAACTCTTACACATCTTAAGAATTCGACGATCACTGTAGGGCCTTTTGTGAAGTCTAGTTAAGTGAAAAATCTAAAATTCTACTTCAGGCCACTGTGATTTTCAGCCCTGAGCGTGAGCTTCAATGCTTGCGAGTTGAAATAAAAGAGCTAGAAAAATCTAAAATCTTCTAATTCTACAGTCAGCGCCACTGTGATTTTCAGCCCTGAGCGTGAGCTTCAATGCTTGCGAGTTGAAATAAAAGAGCTGAAAAGAGAAAAGAAAGAAATAAAGAAAAAATTAAAAATTAAAAGAAAGGAAAATTCAACTTTCAAGAGGATCTGGATAACTCTAATGGGGCTATGGATGCCCGACTCAGAGTGAGCAATGTTATGAGAATCAAAGGATAAATTCCTCATCGTGGCTAAGGACACCGCTGGGACTGAAACGAAATTCCTGTATACAAGCTGGTTAATGAAACTTGAGCTTAACTTGATGGAGCTTAGGTTCCTGTAGCAACTCAAGGATGGGAATTAATGCATATGCACACACTTGGATTTTCAGCATACTGAAGGTTGGATTAACTAGTGGTTTTTATCCTTTGGTCAAGTGTCTAGTTTGTTTGCCCAGCGAGACAATGTAACTGCAGATTCGGTTCTTCCTTGGATGTTTGGAAACATCTGTGGACCCCCGTCACTCCCGTTTCCCCATTTTTGACTTTGGGGTCACCCTTTTTTGTATCTGGGATGTGTTTGAAGTGCGTAAATCAACTGCCAAGGTTTTGTCAAAGTTTGGTTAAGTTCTGATGGTTTCAGAACTTTCCCTCCAGATTCCTCTCCTGGCTGTTTGGGAAACATCCATGGACCTCTGTCATTCTGGCTTCTATTTTTGACTTTGGGGTCACTTTTTGATCCGATGTTTATGTTTAATGAATTGGTTTTACAGTTTAGTTAAGTTTCAATGGCCTCTGGAGCTTCATCCCCTTTTGCTATTTTAAATTTTAGCGGCCGCCTCCTTCCTCGCCCAGTCCGCTGGCCTCTATGGCTGCTGGGTTCCACTCACGCCATTTTGAACATCTGCGGTTGCCTCCTTGGCCTCCAGCCCGCCCTCCGTGGCTATTTTCCTGCCTCTCGCCCACACTGCTTTTGGAACATCCGATGGTCAGCCTTTCCGCCTTTTGGAGCCCGCCTCTATGTATTAAGCTTCGGGTTCCAATTTATCCACAATATTTTTCTGGCATCCTCCGGCTGGCCGCCTCTTTCCCGCCTCCGAACCTCGGCCTCCATGACTATTTCTTGGAGTCCCTCCCTCCTTGGCTGTTTTGAACATCCGGGAGCTTGCCTTCTTCTCGGCTGTTTTAAACATCCAAGAGCTCACCTTCTTCTCGGCTGTTTTCAACATCTGGGAGCCTACCTCCTTCCTGGCTATTTTGAACATCTGCGAGCTCACCTTCTTCCCAGCTATTTTGAACATCCGGGAGCCTACCTCCTTCCCGACTGTTTTGAACATCCAGGAGCCTGCCTCCTTCCCGGCTGTTTTGAACATCTGGGAGTCTGCCTTCTTCACGACTATTTTGGCTTCCGTCCACTGTCTGCCTTTTGGCTTTCTTCTGCCGTCTTTCCGCCCTCTAGCACTCACATCGTTGAAGCATGCATTAATGTTTATGGTCCAAATGAGCTCCAAATATGAATATCAAGATATTTTGATCATGCATGGATAGATCTAACAGCGAATTTGTAGGTTTGACTGACATTTTCCTTAACTCATGTATAAATGCACTTACGACACTTCGTGTTTGTAGGAGTCAAGAAACCTTCTGTAGGTCTATTGAAGAGGCCCATTGAGGGAGTTGTCCTACCTTTTTCCAGATGATGATGATTTCTAAGGAGCTTTTTGCCCGAATTAGGGGCCACCAATCCATTGATGCGAATCGTCGATGGACTCGTTTGATCAAAGGAAGAACACGACAAGCACATTAAGTAAAAGACAACTTTTAGGTAGTTTCTGCTACAGTGAAAAGGGCAATCAGCTAAATGACAAAATTGCTAGTGACTATCACTAGATGAAAAAACAAGAAAAAGATAAGGAATGTATTTTTTAATTGTTGAATATTGTGGGGTAGGTGAAACCCTAATGTAATTGAATCCGATCCACTCATTGTAATTGAATCTTATCCATTCATTTGGGCTTTGGAAAACTGTAAATAGGGGCTTGCCCCTCATTTGTAAGGGTTGGATAATTGATGTAAAGACATTCTGCAACAATAGAAAGCAACATTACATGATTTATGGGTGTTCCTTTTGAGTTTTTTCTTTATGTATGCATGGTTCACCTTCCATGTTAGTTTTAGTGTTAGTTTCTTGAATGGGAGTGGTGATGGTGTTTGCTATTTTAGTATTTGATAGATTTCCAACTCATGGTTTTTGTGGTTCATTGATGATGAGTCACTTTGCAAAGCTAGTCTGAGCTCATTACTTCATTGCTGCAACTTAGTTCAATTACATGTGTATGATGTGCATGTGCAATTTGAAAATCTACAGTCCTTAGAAGATTGCACTGGTTTTGTGCAACTGTAGGTTTTTCTTGGCCAAGCAAAACCCAGTTTAGGAAGTCTGTCTACTTTAGTAGCCACATTGTTACTATTCATTCGTAGCGTAGGATTAGAATAGCTTTCTTAACCCTTCTCTTTTTGCTGTTTCTTTTAATCCTTGGTTAGAGTAGGACCCAAAGCATCACCATGAAGCTAAATCAGATGAACTTGATGAGTTTCAACTTGTTGTTTTGAGTGGACAGCCACTGTTCATTCACTTTCAGCATTTTGAAACTGCATTTGCAAACCTAACTTCCATACTTTGTAACTCATCCATAAGTCTGCCTTCTGATTCCAACAAATCACATTAAACAACTGAGATATTCGAAGCACTGTCAAGACCTGACATCCGAGAGACCTTGGGATAGTGTTCTACAATCTGATTGTGGAAGATTGTCTTTCAAGAGAGGTAGTGCACCTACGCACTGCCTGTGTTGAAAATTGCATAAAAACACATCAACAGGTCACAAAACTTTTCTCACACAGATGGATCTAGGTGACTTTAGCATAGAAATTTCAAAGAATGGTCACCGCACTTTTCTCACACTGACTAATTGATATGTTAAAAAATTTCCAACTCAAACCTATTATAATGAATCTATCAATGATGGGACTAAGTTTGTTGTACAATAATTTGATACATTTGATAATTTCCAACTCAAACCTCTCATAGTGAATCTAATAATGAGAATTAGTATTTTCCCTCTCTTATGGTAATGCCTATCCCGTGTCCAGTCCCTATAAAAAATTTGTTTTTATCAGATTAAACACAACAAACCGAACATTTATCATCCACGCTTACTATAACTCCTTTGAAGTAGAAAGGTAAGACATTTTGTTGTTCAATGAGATAATGCCATTATTTTTCTACGAAAAATAATTTTGTTAAGATAGAAAATTTGATATATTAAAGTTCAATTCTTCAATTATTTTAATGCCAATAGATAAATTTTGCTATTTAATTTTGTTTAAAATTTTAAAATAAATATGTGGTTATTCATCATGTTATAATTTATAAGAGATATCTATACCTAAGATCTATACAATATTTTAAAATACAAATTTTACATAAAATCATCTTAATATTTTACATCAAAATATGTATATTCCATTCTAGGGAAACCTGGGTGACGGAGAGAGAAGATCAAGGATACACTTCTAGCAAGACTAATCACATACTAGTATAAGGGTCTCATGCAAGACATGAAAATTTGCATAAGGGTCACACATAGTTTTCACAAAACAATTAATGCATAACACAATATGTATAGACAATCTACTAGGTTTTCAATAAACAATTGATCAAGGATTCAACATACAATTTGGTCACGCCCACAAAAGGATATTAAAATCATAGTAAAACCTTTCCTGGGAATTGGATATTTTGACAGGTGACTAATATCTCTCTATGGACGTTCATTTACTTGTCAAACCAGGGGATGTATACTTTAAATGGTGCAGAAAAATATATGCACTAGGAACTAGTTTCAGTCAAATCTTAGCAGAAATACATACTGGAAAGTAATTCTATCTACACCATGGGATAGTAATGCAAAATTCTTTAACTCAACTATAATAGAAACCAAAACTACGACTGAAACATGAACTATGAGCTGGCCTTATGTTGCAAGAGTAGTCACAGGGATGGACTCTCTATGCTGCAGGAGCACTATAAGACTGAGTTTGTATGAAAACTTCAAAGATGAAAGTTAACTGAAGATCAACAGAAAAGAACAACTAATTGACTAGCTATAGATACTTACTAAGTAGGCCACCTTAGCAAGCATCTACTGATTATGCAGATGCTAAACTCAGAACTTCATTGATCTTTATTCATGAAAATAGAATGATATACATTGTTTTGTTGATATGGAGACTAACAACAAACTCTGTCTCTAGTCAAACAGATTCTGTCTTTCATTATCATATTGATTCTTACATGATATCTACTACTATGTTTCTATCTTACTCTAACTATCATCTATCTTTTTTCTCCCTCTTCTTCTCGCTCGCGCAGGAGGAGAACTTTATTTAAAAACAAGAGAGCAACTAACTAACTAACCCTATCAAAGAAAGACGTGGAATTAAAGTATATCCTCGAATCAAGGAACAAACTTCATAATAAATTTATGTGTTCAACCCAATCCAGAGAGAATCTAGCGCTACACTCTTTCCAGATTGACTGTCATTAAAATTCTTTCCCATGGTTTCGGTCAAAGTGTCTTCGTCGGAGCTTCCTCGAAGTCGTGCAGGAAATGGACTTTACTGCAAGGCCGAGATCGGCTGTGCTTGACTCGATCATTCTTCAACAACCGGCAAAACAAAAGGTAACAGATGCGAAAGAAAAGGCATATGGCACATACATGATATCTATTCATTAATCACACATTTTAAATCTACTTCATCATTCAAAAACTATATACGATATACCAATCATTTTAGGGAGTCAACGGGGCAATAAATGCAGTCAAGTCAACACAATGAGCTGCAGGAATATAAAAGTATCTTGCTATAAGATATCCTAATAAAAGGTTTTAACAAAGTTTAAACAGCCATGAAATAACAAAAGTAAAGGCATTTAAAATTTTATCATAACATCCAAATTATGGGCACATTTTAAGCTCATCACTACCCCCTACTTAGCCCAATGCTGGTCCTCCAGCATTAACTTTCCTAGTGGTTTCTCTAAAGTCAGTGGTGGCTGTATGACTCTGGAATGGATTTCCAAACTTGTAGTAAAATACTTTGAAATCCTGACACCTTTCATACCTTCGGTCTTCTAATTCATTGTAGCTTGGTGAGGATAGAGGGGCCACATTAGCACAGGGGGTCTAAATGTCAGTGGCAGCCACAGTTTAAATCTTGTTTGAAGTTTCAATTGAATATATTTGCTGGTTCGTTTGAGAGCTGCTATGAAATTTAGGGGACCATGTGGTTCTGAATTTCTTAACCCAACAGTTAATCTCTCCCATCTTTTCTTACTTCTGGTGTATGCCAGTCTCCAAAATGAATATGGTTGTGCCTAGAATTCATCATATACTTTTTTTCTGATATCAAATATTTTCTCTCTGGCTGAAACATTATTAATACCATATGTCAGAGCAAACCAATCTTTCAACATTGCATGGGGGTTTGCACTTTAAGAGCGTAAGGGAACAGGCTCAGTTTTCTCAGCTTCCTCATATGTTTCCCACTGCCTGCCATAATTTGCCTCATTTGTTTCTCATGACATAAATTCTCTCAAATGAATATCACCAATGTATAGAAGAGGATTCCATTCTATTTCAAATGGAATTAAAAAGCCATGCAAATAGAATTCACATAAAGAATTCCTTAACCAGTTAGGGGCTGCCTGGTATGCTTCATAAAACTCTTTGGTAGTATGAATTATAGTATCTTGGTTTCTAGAAATTCTCATCAATTGAAACCATAAAAACTATTTTTTAAGGCACATAGCATAAAATCTGGGTGGTGGTCTACATTCCATAATCTAACCAGTTACTTTTAACATTTCATCCAGTTTTGCTTTCAACTCAGCAATTTCCTGTTTCTGACTTTCAAATTTTTTTTTCAATTTCTTCTTTTCTACTTCCCATAGATTTTGTTGCATGTTAGTATGGGCTATGTGTCAGAAAGTAAGGGTTTGCAATGTAACTATTTCCTAATTAGCTTTAACATATTCCAGAAACTCAATTAAAAATGTCCTCTTATATACAACAATGGCTTTACAAATTGCAGGGTGAAATACAACTTCACTAGGTACATTCAATTGTTCAGTATGTTCTTGCTCTTGCTGCAAGATAAATTCTTCTTGTTGTTGCGGTGGAGAAGTCTGTGCTTCCTTCAAAAATTGCATAGCAGTAGTAGCCAAATTATCAAGATTTGGTAACCCTTGCTCATTGTGCCCTGTTTCTTTCGTCTCAACTTGTTCCTCTTCAGGAACGAACAAACTCTGAGCAGCATTCTTGGACATATTCTGAGAAACATTAAATTCAGATTTAATAGACCCTTCTGAAATTACAATCACCTCTGGTTGTGGTGAAGCAGGGGAGGTCTTAGATTGTTTCCTTGTGGAAACCCTTCTTGGCACAGATGTGGCTGCAGGAGGTGTTCTTGTATCTTTCCTCTTTCTTGTTTGTTCAAAGCGCTATGCTCTACTAGATGATGACGGTGAACTGGTAATAGCAACAAGTATTGTTGTATGAGAAACGGCTGCAGGGGAAGGTGCTGTAGAAGAGGAGCATTTCCTTTTTTGAGAACGAGGGTCAGATTCTAGGGACCCTTCTGCCTTTATTTTTCCTTACTCTCTCCTAGTGGCAGACCTAGTTTGTACCCTAGTAGAGGATTTAGGTGCGAAAGCTATAGGACCAGGTGCTACATGAGTAGATGACCCTTGCCCTGTTCTACTAGTAGATGCAATTTCTTTCTTCTTTCTCTGAGGCCATGGGGTGAGTACCCTAGGGGGTTGTGGAATTTACAAACTCTTTTACGCAACAAATTATTACCAGGAGAGAGGTGAGACATGTTGATAGTGTTTTTACACACTTCTCAACACAAGCAGTGCGTAGGTGCACTACCTCTCTTGAAAGACAATCTCCCACAATTGAATCGCAGAACACTATCCCAAGGTCTCTCGGATGTCAGGTCATGACAGTGCTTAAATACCTCAGTAGTTTGATGTGATTTGCTGGAATCACAAGGTGGTCTTACAGAAAATAAAAAGTGTGGACATAAAGTATGAAGTTGGGTCTTGAAAATGAGTCCTTAGGATGGGAAGTTGATATGCATCAGCTGTATGTTCAAACAACAATCTTGAACTCCATCTAGTTGTTAGATTTGGCTTTACAATGTGCAATGAACCTTGGTATTGTTCAATTATTAAAAAAGGGGGAAAAGAGCGAAGGAGATGAAAAGTTCCTAAGTCTGAAGCTTGCTATGAATAGTGACAATGGAGTTCCTGCAATGGACAATTACTCAAAACAATATCCCACTTAACCAGGGATTTCACAGTATCATGGAAATTGTGCTATCTTCTAAGGGATGCAGATATTTCACCCTTCATCCACCACATACATGCATGAATCAAAGATAAAGATTTAGGGCAGCTTTACAATCAAGTCTAGGCTAACTTTGTACAGCTATCTACCTTCAGCAAACAGCAAAAAGTATGGACTAAGGGATCATCAACAAGGCGGGAATTTTCACAATCACCCAATAGCATTTCTAAGATCTATCCAAATAAAGTAAACAGCTAACTAAACAGCCATAAGATCTAAGCTAAACATGTGAAATTGGAGAATAAATCAAGCCACATGGGAGAAACCAAGAAAATACACCAAGTCAATGATATTTCTTATAAATTTTTGTAGCATTCCTTTACAACAACTCAACTCTCACTTTTGCAAATGAGGGGAGTGCTCTATTTATAGCTTTCCAAAAGTTAAATGAATGGCCAAGTGTCATTACAAAATAGGGTTTCACCTACCCCAAATAGATTTCCAATTTAAAATACATTTTTGTCCCTTCCCTATTTCGTCATCTTGTGGATGACACTATAGCCTTTTCATCCTATAGCTAATTGTTGTTTTTTTTGCTATAGCTACTCCTCAGGAAGGTCTTCTTTGGCTGGGCTGTCCTCTTGCTCCTCAGAAGCTGCGTGCTCAATGTACTTGATGATGACGGCCTAGAGCTTGTCTATCTCGAGGATTTCACACCGCAATGCCTGGTAACTCCATTTCTTAGCATTCTCTACCAGCCTTTTCCAGTCTTTGTCATATTTCGAGCCTTGGTCCCTGAACAAATCTGATCGGTCGAAGGCGCGGGAAGCAAAACTCAAGAACTCTATTGTGATTTCTCCAGCTGTCCCATTCTTCATCTTCCCTTGGAAGTATGACTTGATCTTTTCTGGATCCATTTATACTATGGGCATATCATAGCCCGTCATCAGCTTAAGGTACTCAGCACATTCCACCCAGATTTCCTTAATCCACTCGATATCTGGATCCACTCTGTTCAGGATCTGCTCCAACCTCTCTTTCCGGTTGTCGAGGTCTCTGCACCACACATCCACCAGCCAATGATCTTCTTTCTTCAGTTCTAGCTTCTCCTCCCACGTGTCCTCAGGAATTTGAAGGATGGCTTTAGTTCTTGGGAAGGTGGAGTCATAGATGGCGAGAAAATTGGTGCAAAGCCTCTTCGTGCTCTCCAGGGATTGGATCAGGTCCAAGAACTTGTTGGCTGTCTGCACAACCCTGCTGATTCCCATGTCTCCGATGTATAAAACCTGTCGGAACCAATCCTCAGTGGTTTTCTCCAAGTTCTTCCTCCTTTCTATTTTGTCAATCTATTCTTTGGAGAGCAACTACAGTGCGACTGCAGAGGTGGTGGGTAGGTCATCCACTGAGGACCATTGTTGGATATAATTTGTTAACGCTGCAACCTATGCCTTGAGCTCATCCTTGGAGACCTTGTCCTACTTTATCAGGTGCACCACCGTGGCCACCGACTCCTCAAGGTGCTCGACCTTTTTCTCTCTGGTTGTTGTCCCCAAGTCCATGGTAGAGATATTATAGCTCACCCCTTCCTGCCCAGTAGTAGGTGTCGTAATCTGTGCCGCTCGGGAGCTGGAAGTGTCCATTGTTATTCTGGATCGGACCTTGGGCTTCTTCTCCTTCTTTATTGTGCTCAGGGATCGAGCCGCTTGGAGAGTTGGATTCATTAAGATTTGAGAAAGCTTAGGGGGGAGGTTTTGCATATGTCTCATAAGGGCCTCGGGCATAGTGCAGTGGGAATAGGCGATGTTATTGTTGCCAGAGGGATGGAAGTAATTAGAGACATGGTAGCAGAGGAAGGAGGAGTGGTCACGCCAAAAGAGGAATTAATGATGACTACTAACCCAGCTAGGGGCGAAGGGGCAAGATGGACAGAAATGTCCACTGTCGACGGAGATGAGGTGACCGTGGTTAGGGAGACGGGCTATGCACTAGGAGGGGCAGGGAGAAGCAAGGGAGGCTGCAACTCTGTTGTAATCACTATCTGCCTGAGTCTTGTGGGAGATGAACCTCACGTCTCTTTCTTTGCTTGCTCTTTGGGATCTGGAGAATGTGTTGTCTCTGTTCCTTTCCTCTTCTGGAACCTAGTGACGAGAAAAGACTTGGAGGTCCCGCTAGTTGACGTGGTGGCAGCGACGTCCTCCGTGGCACTCAGCTTGCTCTTGAGCCCCTCATATGTTAGGACTACTCCCTGTCGCTTTAGGTGCCCCACTTTCCCATCAACCCACTCCTTAGTACGAGTTATGATTGGGTGGGTGATGGTATTTAGGTCATCGAACTCTTATTCATCCCAGTCAATCGACGGTATTGGTAGGTTAGCAATTGTAGGGTACCTTGGGTGCATGATCGTGGACTCGTCCTCTTCGACCTGGTCTGGTACTGGGAACGGTTGTACCCTTCTTAGGAATAGTACTATCATGCACATATAGTGCCTTATGCAGACCTCTTTGTCATCTTCACAGTCAGCCCAGAAATCTTCAATGTGGTATTGGTGGGCATAGGCCGGCCCCAGCACCTTCCTGACATGGCCATGTGGATCCATCTGCGGGCGGGCCATGTACCAGTCAAAATTGTAATCCTTGAGCTCCTTCTCAGAGTTACCAGGACATTGGGAAGTCTGTAGTCAGTACAGGCCCTGGCCGAGGGTCATGGGGTAGGGGATCCCCGCCACGTGCTTATTGCTGAAGACCGCCTAGATGTATTGGAGCTGTCGAGAAAGCTCCAGGAGGATGATCCTATCATTTGGGTACCGTGGCAATCTATTTGGTCGTTCCGTGAAACCCTAGGCCCGAATGTAGGTGAACTTGGGGAACTAGATAAACAGGAAGGCATATTCTTTTAAGAGTGCCCTGGCGCTATGGGAGACCCTCCTCTGGAAGTCTCCAGTAATCAATTTGATGATATGGCCAATGAAGGCGTCATTCACCCGATAGTACTCCTTCTTGAAGTTGTGGTACTGGAGTTCAGGGTACTTGTCAAACGGCTTGAGCCCTCGCTTATGCCCCTGATCGGGTGCCACAAATAACCCGCTATATTATCTTTGACCTGCTAGGGAGTACACTAGGTAGGAGGTCATGTAGAACTTAGAACTTTTCTTGACATTGAAAAACTGCTCATGGAAGCAGTTGCTGATGATACTTCCCCAGTTGAATGAGACCTTGGTTGAAGCATCCTCATTCCCTCGCAGGATCTGCTCGATGTAATAGGCCATCCATTCCTGGAAGTAGGCAGCTGTTGGGAGGCCCATGACCCTGCTCAACATGGTCACCAGGTCGTGATAGTCCTCGTGAAAATCGCTACGGAAGAGTTCTTGGGGAACCTTCACAGCGCTGCCCCGTTTCTCCTTAAGCCAAAGGAGGTTGATTGATTTCTTGCACCCTGACGGATTAGCATCCCACGCCGCTTGGCATTGTTCTAACGTGGGGACCTCCATCTATGGGAACATGAGAATGTGAAATATTTTGGTAATCCCTTCTGGTGACATGTCAGTGAGGATGTTCCCCTCCTTATCCATAATCGTCCTGGTGTCAGTTTGATAGGCTTCTCGACAAGCCATCACTAGTTCAGGTGCCACGAGAGAGGGAGGAAAACCGCAGCCTTGGCGATTCCACTCTGCCGTATTAGTCTAGCGTTCTTTGTTGTAGGGTTGACCTTGACCCTCTAAGTGAATTCGTCTATGTCCACCTGACCAATGTTTGTATCTGAAATCTCCTTCCAGTCCATTGAGACCTTTGAGTGGAGTGGTTCACCCTGGAACTGGTACTTCATTTGATCCTTATCTTCCTTTCCCCGAGGGGTCCTTCCTGATTTCTTGCCCTTATCCTTTTCGGCGGAGGCCCCTGAAGTTCCTACAACTGATTCCATATATTCTGCAAGCAAGGGAAAAGTTAGCACAATAAAACATCAAGGCGTTCATATTAGTCCATATTCCAAAGATAACACCTAAATAATCATTCAAGTATATCATAAATCTTATCTTTAGATGGTATTGATCTTTTTTTCAGGTCGTTTGGACAATCCGGGCCTGGAGGGCTGGACTTCCCTGGCAGGAATGCTGCCTAAAAGGGAAAACGTAGCCGAAAGCTCCCGAAGACCCTTCCTGGCCAAATTTTAAAGTTTAGGAGGTCCATGATGGAGAAGAGCAAAATTAGGGACGTGGGTCGAAGTCAAATTCTAGGTTTGAGTTTGTTTGGATCGATTTAGGCGGCACCAGAGGTTTCAAGCTGAGAAGCTATCAGGAGACAGCCGCTGGCAACGGCAGACAACTGGCAGAAATCTGGCGGCAGAAGTCTAAGGGCTGGGGTCTGGGGAGCCGAGGGACAGCCGGCGCGAGCTTATCGTTTAGCTTTGTGGCTTTTGCCATGGCAGGGCCCGCAGGCCAGGAAGATGTGAGGTGACGACCGCTGCAAGGTTTTCGCATTGATTTAAATGGTGGCGGCAAAGAACGGCCTAGGGCCCGGAGGGCGAGAAGCCAGCAGGGGTCCATTGTCGAGGACGGCGGAACCGTCACAGAGTTCTAAGAATGAAACTCCAGATGGCTGGGCCCAGAAGGTCCCACGGTAGCAAGGAGTTTGGTAGAATCAGATGGCAAATGGAGGCTCGGGGCCCGGCGTCCGGGAGGATGGGGCGAAAACTCTGACGGCAGGGGAAGCACGGACATCCACAGACAGAAGTCTGATAGCCGGGGCCCGGGGATGCGAAAGCAGCCGTTTTGAAAGAAGACGGCGACGGCGGAGAGGCGCACGAGGTTCAGAGCCCGTAAGGTAGCGAAGCATTCACCGAAAGACCTCGTCGCGAGGAATGGCAAAAAATGGGGAGTAGAGGCCCGACATCCGGGGCTTGGAGGCAAAAACGATGGATCAATTTCAATCTGCCAAGGGTTCAAAAGCGAAAGCACCCGTGGAGCCCGGAAGGCGGGGCACCGGGCTACATTCGCTGCTCGGAGAGGGCGGACCCCCGAGGGAACTCCGGAGATGGAACTCCTAGGGTCTAGGCTCGGGATTAACGAAGGACATGGACCAGATTTTGAGCCTAAATGGCGGAGCAGACGTCGGGATCCGGGAGCTGGGGAGGCGAGGCATTTAGGTAGTTCGAGCTCGGCGAAAGCACAACGGAAGTCCGAGGGGGGAACCCAACCAACTGGGGCCAGCGAGGAGAATTTCCTTTGGCGGGTGTTTTGAAGATTGAATTCTAACGGCGAAGGCAGGTTTCAGGCTCGGGAGGGACATTTTCCCTGCGTGAAGAACAGCCACGGTAGGGAGAGGTCCCGATTTGGCAAGGAGGGCATCTTGGGTGTTTGCTAGGTTTTTCGCCACATGGGTTTGGTGCGCGAATTGATGTTCTTCAATTTCATGCCACCCTAACTATTTGTTCATTTGATTAAATTTTTGAAAATCATGAAAAACATGGTTGGGAGGGCGAGTGGATTGCCTACCTCAAATACGGAGAGCGGGGAGACATGAAATCTACTAGGGATCGATGGAGTGAAGTTGATGGTGATGATCGTGATGCTATTGATCGCGGTGGGCTCTAGAAGATTCTTTCTCCAACTCGTTCCAATCCTGATTATGAAAATGACTTTGGTGGGTTTGGAATTTTATACCCCAACCACCATTAATACCTACATTAATTACTCGTATGACCATGCGCAAAAGTTGGTGAGTTTGAATTTAGGTCAGCAGCGGCAGAGGTAATGTCGGGGCTCGGCGGTAGGGGTGACATGAGGTGATAGCCGCCGTAAGGTTTTTGCGTTGATCGAGTGATGGCGGCAGTGAGAAGTTTGGGGCCTGGAGGGCGGGGAGCTGTCAGACATCTGCCGTCAGTGATGGTGGAACTGCCACGGAAGACCCGGGGTAGAACTCTGGACGGCCGGGCCCGGATGGTCCCATGGTAGGTGGGCAAGGACAAACCAAATATCAGTGGAAAAAACACAAGCGGAGCCTGAGGAGCGAGAGGCCACCGAAGGCTCGCCGTCGCAGATGGCGAGACTGGGACAAAATTCTGGAAACAGACTTCTGGGGCCCGGGGCCCGAAGGGGCAGGCACCGCCCCAAAAAACTTGCGCAAGTTTTAGGCGACAGGTGGTAGGGCGGACCTCAAGGGGTGGGCGGATGCCCAGTGAACGCCGCAAAGGATGATGATTGCAAAGGGGAAGCTCGAACAGAGAACCCCGGATGCCCGGGCCCGAAGGGGCCCAGGGCCATTCGAGAGCCAAAATGCTAGAGGGACCCCTGAGGCCCCAAAAGGCAGCAAAGACCAAAAGCGGAGGCATGGCCAATTTATGATAGAACTTTGGAGCAACATCGACCATGCAAAACATCAAAAAAAAGAGGGGCACGCAAAATGAGGTAGCCCCAAAAGATTTAACTAAGCGAAAGAAAAGAGGGTCCCCGTTTCAAACGGGGCGTGTGTGCTAGGGGCACAACAAATGGTGACTCCATTGGAGAACGCTCTGGAGCGTTCTAGGGATAAATATTCATTCAGGACCCAAAATATCTGGTTTCACAGACCGGGAGCAGCTTCCAAAGATGAATCCGGGAGAACGAGACCCTTAATTGGGTCAGCTTACAGGACATCTCGAAAGTGTGTGTGAAGTGAGTTCATTTCTTTCCTAGGGATAGTGACCAGGGTTATCACTTCAACTGAGTGAGCTACATAAATTGCCTAACACCAAAAGTAACCTGGACATTGCCCCACTGCCAGTTAAGCGTCCATAGCCCCAACGGAGTTGTTGCTACAATCTCATGGATATTGCTCTACTTCCGGTCGGCCGTCCATAGCCCTGGTAGAGTTATCCGAACACCCATATGGTCATTTATATCCTTTTTTCAGAGTTCCCTTTTTTTTTTTTTGCTTTGATATTTCATTTCTCTTTTACCATTTAGTTCGACCGGGTAAGCATTGAAGCCTACAATGGGTTTGAGACTACAGTGGTCACTAGAGTAGATTTAAGATTTTTCACTCACTAGGGTGTCATAACAACCATAGTACGGTCCTTCAGAATTTATTATTATGTGCTTTGTGCGAGATCCGAGATGTGGGTAAGAAGATCCAGCTAAGGGTCAAATTCTGAGCAGAGTTCAAACAAGGAAATCATTCACAGACAGCTCACAAAGACCGATAGTCTAGAGTGAATGTTTAGCCAAAGAACACAAAGAACGGATGGAAAAGTGAACCGCTTGTTAGGCAAGCACGACCACCGCAAAGGAGCAAGAAACCTCTTCCGAAACAAAATTTCCAGGAGGGAGAAAACAAAAAGTGACACAAACAAAACACAAACAAGCAAGAAAGCAACTACTCTAACCTATACACAAGTATTTACAACAAAGAGCTCGAAGGAGCTCAAGCCTAGAAGTAATGCTTCAGGTGCTGCCCGTTGACTGGCAATTGGACGTTCTCACCAATTAAGGTCTTTAGGCAAAAGGTATTGTCTCTCAAAATCTCAGCTATTTGAAAGGGGCCAAGCCAAAGCTTGTCAAATTTGTTGTGTCCCCCTTTCTTCTCATGGGCCTTGTCCCAATATAGGACCAAATCTGTAATTCTAAAGACCTTGATTTTGGCTCGGGAGTCGAACCATCTCTTCACTATGCCCTGATGTTTGGCAAAATTTTCTATTGCATGGTTTTGAACTTCCTCTAATGCAAGAGCTCAGTTAACCAAGCTTCCCTACGATCTCCTCCTTCATAAAAATTGTTGATGAATTGAAGAGTAGGAATTTTCAGATGAATGGGGAAAATAGGCTCTAGGCTGTAGACAAGGTTGAACGGAGAATCGCCAAGGGCAGCCTTGTGGCAAGTGCGATTAGCCCAAAGGGAAAAACGAAGCTGGGTATGCCAGTCCTTGGGATTCCTATTTAGCAGCTTTTTGATCACAGTAATCAGATTTTTATTCGTGGACTCGACAAAGCCATTGCCCTAAGGGTAGTAATTGAACGAGAATTTGAGGGCAATCCCATAGTCAAACACCGAACTAGCAAATTTTAATGAAGCAAATGTAAGTCCATTATCACATACCAAAGCATAGGGACAACCAAAGCGATTTAAAATGAAACCTTCCAAGAAATCAGTAACTACTTTAGTTGTGCATTATTTACATACTATTGCTTCCATCCATCTAGTACAATAATCAGTAGCGGTAAGAATGTACCTGTGTCTCGTAGATGATGGGGGCCTTACCGGACTGATGAAGTTGAGACCCCATTGCTCAAAAGACCTTACCTCCAACACGGGATGTAGTGGGACAACATTCCTTTCCCTGGTGGCAGCGGTCTGGCATGTATGACATGAACGAACATGGAAATGGGCATCCTTGAAGATAGTTGGCCAATAATACCCCACTCTCAATATTTGATGTGCTGTGGAGGAACCAGAACTGTGGCCCATGCCAAATTTATTTTGAAACTCCTTAAGGACGCGTTTGGCTTCTTCCTTGCCAAGGCATCTCAGATAAATTCCTTCATGATTCTTCTTGTAAAGAATGGAACCCTGCAGCATGTAACCATTACTTTTCAATCTCAGGGCCCACTTTTGGACTCCTTGCAGGTGCGGCAGACACTTATGATTCAGCAGATAGTAAACGACATCTTGGTACCATTCTCTCGGGGAGACATCTTCAAGCTGGTACTGTTGTACCGTGAGTTTAGGTCCAACCTCGGCAGCTTTTTCGACAATTATACAGGTGAGTGCCTGCCCTCATACCAGTTTCATCAGTTGGATCTCCATATCATACTCTTGGAGCAGGGTGACCCATTTAGCCCTTCGTTCACCCAATTCATTTTGCATGAGTAGTGTCTTAACTACTGGGTCGAGGATAATGGCGAACACCTTGTTGCGTAGAATGTAGTGTCTAAATTTCTTCATTCCTCTAACAAGAGCGTACACCTGTTTTTCAATGTTGTGGTAACCCAATTTAGCATCCTTGAGGGGAGCACTCATGAAGGTGATCAGATGCTCGTTTCCTTCATCGTCTTTTTGGGTCAACATGCTAGCACAAGAAAGCTCTGAAGCAAATGAGTAAATATAAAATGGCTTCAGATAATAACTAACACAGGTGCCTCAGCAATGGCCCATTTGATTTCTTCAAAAGATTGTTTAGCGTTAGGTGTCCATTCAACTTTGGCATCTTGTTTGAGTATGGCATTGAGAGGTTTGACAATTTCTGTGAAACCTATAATGAATTTCTCGACAAAGTTAACCTTTTCAAAGAAAGATTTTAATTCCTTCTTGCTACCTGGGGGATGAATTTTGAGTAAGGACTCAATGTGTTCAGGATCAATAGAGATTCCCTATTCTGAGATGATGTGCCAGAGCAATCTGCCTTTGGTCACTCTGAAAATGCACTTCTTGTGGTTTAGGGAAACTTCAAACTCTCTGCATCTCTAAAACACCTTGCATAAGTCAGAGACATGATTGCCCCGCTTCTTAGAAAACACGGTCAAATCATCCATGTAGATGATTATGCACTTACCGATTAGGTCTTTGAAGGCGATATTCATGGCACGTTGGAAAGTGGTGCCAGCATTGATGAGTTTGAAAGACATTCTTCTGTATGCAAACATCCCCCACTTAGTGGTGAACACCGTCTTGTGGCGATCCTCGTATTGTACCATTACCTAGTTATACCTGGAGTATCTGTCGAGGAAAGACATTGTCTAGGAGCCGTTGACGATCTGCAACACCTCGTCCAATGAAGGCACTAGATAGTTGTCTTTCTCTGAGGCGCAGTTTAGATTGTGAAAATCCACACACAACCTAATCTCTCCATTCTTTTTCCAGACCGAGACCAAATTAGCCACCCACGTGGAGTGTCTAACTGGAAAAATAATTCTTGTTGAAAGCAACTTTTGTACTTCCTTGTAAACAATAGGTTTCAGCAAGGCATTGATAGGCTATTGCTTCTAACCAAATGGCCTCACTTCTGTCTTAAGAGTGATAGTGTGGGTAATGACAGAAGTGTCATAAGTTTTCAAATCTTCGCAACTCCATGCCACCACGTCATGATATCTTCGTAATACATCCGCGATTCCCTTCTTTTCCTCAGACATACACACTTTGCCAATAAAACCATTCCTAGTCTCCTCAATTGTCCCAAGGTTATGAGCGTTGCACTGGTTACCTATGGCCTCCCTTTTTGCTTGTTGATCCTAATCTTTGATCTGATCCAAGTCAAAAATGTGTTCCAGCTCAACCATACCTCTAGGAATTGTATTGGTTTTGAGGTTGATAACCCCCTCTATATCCAGTTCAGCCTCCTGTGGATCTACTTCATCAATTATTTGGGCCGCGAAGACATCAGAGCTGGTGATGAAATGAAGGATATGCTTGTCGTCATTGAAGACTTGCAGGTGAGTAACATTATCTGGGACTGATGGTGTGGATGTTAGCTCAACAATGAATTTCTTGAGCCCAGACAAAGAGAGGGGCTGTAGCGTGCTAGCTGCTTGAGCCAAGGCATCAGTTGTGCGATTCTGAGCATGAGGAATCAATTGTATGTTGAATGCATCTAGGCCCTCTAAGAGATCCCAAACCTTGTGCTTATAATTTGTGAGTCTCTGATCATGACAGGAATACAACTTTCTGACCTGCTTAACTACGAGTGCAGAATCCCTGAAGACTTGCAGCACTTTCACATTTTTCTTCAAGATAAGAAGGCCAAGGACTAAGGCCTCATATTCCGCTATGTTATTAGTGCAATAAAACTGCAATCAGTGGGCAGCGATAAATGTTTTACCTGTTGGGCTGATGAGTTTGAAGCCAACTCCCGCTCCTTGCCTTGACTTCGATACATCAAATCGAAGCATCCAGCAGGCGGAGGATCCCTTATCTTCATGTCCGTTTGAGCTTCCGCCCTCTCTCAACTAGACAGCTGACTCTGTGATCTTAATGGAGTTTTCTGGTTTGGAGGAATGATCAACAGGCTGTTCTACTGGCCCCTCCTTTAGTGCTTCTATCAAGGGGCAGCTAATTTTCTAACATTTACCACTACTGCTTGATAGAAGCAACAGTCAAACTCAGAGTGAGTAGCATTGTGAACCCTACATAAATTTGGCAATAAGAGATCTTGAAAATTCATTTGGGCTCCTAGGCTAAGCTGATCCCTTGCACACTTCTCCATGAATTCCTAGAAGTCGTTGAGTAATCCCTAGTCATCATCCTTATCCGGCTCATTATCTGCTTCTACCAATGTTTCTGTGTCTAGGGGCATTCGTATGGAATTGGCTAAGGGACTACACAACACTAGCAATACTTTATCTATGCACTCTTCCTGAGGCCTGACCTCATTTTGATAGGTGAAAGGGTGGTAGTTCCCTAAATCAGTCTCAGCAAACAACACCTCACTGAGATTATTATATTCCGTGATCATATACTTCATACAGGGTTCATAGTCAATGTGGATCTGATTTGGCAGCCCCTTCCACGATAGTCACATGTGAGAAAGGTCTGTGGCAGTGTATCCATTCAACGCCTTGGTGAATTCCCTTCCCAAGATGATTCCATATACATCGGGAATATCAGCCACTTGAATATCAATGACCTGCTCTACCCATGGGTCTATGGCAATCTGCATTGGGATACAGTTTATTTCACCCATGATGCTGATCTCTGTTTTGTCCAGCTAGGTCACCTTTCTCTTTGAAGGTGTGGAGTGATGCCAAGAGCCTTACATACGACCAAGGGCATGACATTGGCAGACGCTCCTAAATCGAGCAAGCAGTTGTGCAAGTTCTTCCCAAAGATCTTTATGGTGGTCAAGAAAGGGGGAGTTTCTGGTCTTCCTTAGAGGATGCCCATAGGTGTGTCCATTTGAGCTATTTGACCTTTATTCCTATCACTACCCATATCCTTGGCTTGTTTAAATTGTTGGTCCTTAGAAAACTACCTGGTAGCCCTTTCTGACTCCTTTTTTAGTTTGTCTACTTGCTGACTGATTTACGGAGGCATCGTTCCTTCTTCTAGTATTGTCCCATATCTCCAGTTCTTTCCTAGGCTCTTCAAAGGTTACCCTCTTAGCTGGGGTTTCTTGTGTCATATTAGAGGATGGATTCCCATTCAGAACCCTAAAGAAAGCATGCCTCATGGTAGGAATTTTGAGTAATTCGAAGGTTGACAAGCTGATTTTTACCTTCTCAAACTCTTTTGCTACATTTTCACCCATTTGTTCGATTTTGGAGCTAAAAGCTTAGCCTATGGGAGAATTGGGGGTTTAGATGTTGATTTTCCCAGGTAGATTTTGGGTGGGCCTTGAGGATGATTTTGTGGTTGGTTTTGAGACCCGTTCTTGTTGAGGTATTGGGTAGGTATGTGAGGAAGCCTAGGGTTATTGCTGGCATTTGGATCAGGCAGGGTGGCGAAAATATTTGGTGGGGTAGAAGTTGTGAAGGGTCCACCCGCTTGCCTATTCCTAAGAAAGTAAGGACTCGACCGTTGATGGAACATGTGGACCTCATCTACAAATAGTTCTTCTTCATCTACCAGACCATTATCTATTGAATCAAAAAGCCAAGCCAAGGTTTGTTCATTACTTACCTCTTGTGCTTCTTCACCCTCAATAGGAGTAGGCTCGGCTTCGGACTCATTGCGGTCACCTCACAGAAATGGTGCCTGATTGATCACCAGACAAGAGGAATCATATGGCTCAGATGGGATGATGTCCCTGTAGTTGGCATTGTCGACCACGTTTTGTACCTCCACCTGGAAGATTTTGGTAGCTATCTGGAACTCAGGACAATCCAGCTTGAAATGTCTGCTGGTTTTGTGAAGTTGACACCATCCGGACAAGGTTGCTTCAGCCAGACACACGCCGCTAGATGTTTTGTCGTTGCTTTCCGGTTGATCGAATGGAATGGGGACTCCACTATTATTGGGCCTGGTGTTTCATGTACGATTTTTCCTTTAAGAAGGTCTCCTTTCTACATTTTGATTGGTTCTTTTCCCCCTCTCATAGTTTTATCCGGAGGAAGTGCCTACTTCTCGATTATCTTTGTTGTCTCTATCTTCTCGACTTTCCCTATTGAGGTTGGCCTGGAAATTGCGTTGGGAGGTCTGCAATTGGTTATTATGGTTCTTCAGATGCGTCATTTCCATAGAAATTTTCTTGATCATCTCTGTAAGTTTTTCCAACTTATCTTTCTTAGTTGCCCCTCTAGATGACGGCGCCAGATTTTGGAGGAAAGTGGGCAGGGCTATCGGCTGATTCTAATAGGCAGGAGGAAACTCAGGTCCTGATAGGTATAATGGTGCCTGGGGCTATTGGGAATATGCCTATTGATGCCGAGCAACCTGAGGGTATTGGTATTGCTGTTGGGGTTGCAAATAGGAAGGCGCAGGAGGCACGTAGTTCAACGGCTGCCCCGGGTGGGGAACCATAGGAAATTGAGGCACCTGGTTCATCAGAGGGGTTTGGTGAGCGAACACCTGATTGAGCCCTTGAATCTGCATTGGGTGGGCTACCAGCCCTAAGGAGGGCAGTGGGCAAGAGATATTTTGCCCCAAGTCTGCACTGGCAATGATGGCTTTTGCATAGGCAGCCACTAGGGTAGCGGGCAGTGGGTGCATTCTCTTTACCAAGGCCGACGTGAGGTTGTCCAGCGTCGCGTAGTAGACCGGTAGAGCTGTCGCATCATTATGGAGGTATGGATCCTGAAGCCTCATGTGAGCTCGATAGAAGTAGTTAGTAAAGGATCCAATAGGTTTGTTGACCTCCTTTTTGACAGACATGAACTGTTGGTAAAGTTCTGAGGGGTTAACGGGGATCTTGTATTTTTGTAGGAAGGCATTCTTCATCAAGTTCCATGAGGTAATGGACCCCCTTGGCAAGTTGATATACCAATAGAAGGCCTCTTTTTGCAATGAATGTAGAAAAAGGTGACATGCAATTTCCTCGTGGTCCACTTGCATTTTGATGATTGTCGTCTCGAATATTTTGATATGCTCTTCAGCTGTTCTTTGCGGATCGTATGGATGGAACTTTGAACAAAAGCCCTCCACATTTTTGGGCATATCATTGTAAATAGAAAAATGTATCGGTGAAGGATTATGTGCTAACCAAGCCATGGGGGGAGGCGAAGGTGGCGTTTGCTGCTGAAAAATGGGGGTTTGGGGCTGTATTGGTAATACAACCACAACATGGGGCTACCCTTGAGCTATGGCTACCTAGACTGTACCTTGGGCTAGAAAGGCCAGGATAGGAGCAATCCCCTGTTTGCTGGAGATATGAGGTGCAAATGCAATTTGGGATGGTTGGCTGGAAGATGATGGCCAGCCAAATGAGGGTGTGGGTGAAACGGAGGCAGATGGAATGGAGGAAGAGGAAGAGGTGGCGCTACTTCCTTATGCTCGTTTTGCCCTCGTGGGAGGCTTTAATTCTTCAAATTCTCCCTTGTTTGGTATTGATCGTAGAACTCTCTGAAACCTTTCCGGGGAGAATGATCTGATTTGATATAGCTTTGCTTTATCCCGTAGCTTAATATTTTCACCGTGGCCCTCCTTCTAGCACCAGTTCTGTTGAGTGTGGGGAGGAGGGGTGTGCATGTACAATAGTGATGTAGCAAATATTTTCTTTCGTTTAGCCCTCCCTCTAGCGCTAGTTCTGTTGATGGTGTTTTTATGCACTTCTCAACACAGACAATGCGTAGGTGCACTACCTCTCTTGAAAGACAATCTCCCACAATCAAATTGTAGAACACTATCCCAAGGTCTCTTGGATGTCAGGTCATGAAAGTGCTTAGATACCTCAGTAGTTTAGATTGGATAAATAAAACCAGCATCAAACAACTTTTGAAGCTCACTTTTAACTATTTCTCTAAGTGTTGGATTTACTCTTCTTTGAGGTTATCTAACCGGTGAACAATATTCTTTGATATATATCCTATGAGTACAAACTCGAGGATCTATTCCTTGCATGTCCCCATATTCCCATGCAAAAGCTTTATGTTGTTCTTGTAGCATTTTTAATAAGTTAGCCTATTGAGAGTGTGACAGCTTGCTATTGATATTCAAACAATGACCTTAAGAAAATTCTATCTGCTCCGTGAGATTACTCATAGAATCTATAGGTGATGTTTGTACCTCTTGTGGAAGTAAATTATGAAAAATCGCTGGAAGTTTAAGCAGTGAACTTTCAGAATCTGGTTGCTGCAGGAAACATTGTAAATAAGTACCATTTAGATCAGATGAACTACCCGTATCAGAGTTGTACTATAGAATTTGAAACAACAAGTCATCCTCACTCTGAGGTTGTGAGAATGGGTCATTTTGAATCATCATTAATTGAGCCAAAGAATTGGCTTCTTTAGTTTCTTCCCCCACATCTAGCCAAACAGGTTGGAACAAATCTGGTTGAGGTCTAGCAGGCGGATATAGAGCCAATTTCTTTGTGGACTGTCCATCAGAAATGGTCATATCTCCAAAGCGGCATCCTATAAAAGCATTAGCAGTTGCTAACCATGGTCTACCAAGGATAACTGGATACTCTCCTAAAGTTGTCTTAACTAATAGTATTGTGAAATCAGCAGGATACTCCCAAGATTCAAGAGTGACAATTACATCTTCCACTATCCTATCAGGTTTAACTGTGGAGCTGTCTACAAGCTGCAAAACTATGGATGTAGACCTAATGTTTGAAATGTTCAGAGAGTCCAAAGTATGCTTTGTCATGACATTAATGGCAGCACCTAAATCAATCAAAACATTTTTTACAACTTGGCCATTTATATGTATCTGCACTACAAGACTTCTAGGGTCAATATACTTTGGAATAACTACATTTCCCAACATTATATCAGCCAATTTTCCTAAGACATGAATTGTTTGAGGATTCTTTTTCTTTCGTCCAAGCTTCTTCAAATAGACCTCTTTAATAGTTTTTCCAAAAATAGAAATATCTTTAATAACCTGAAATAAAGGGATTTGAATCTGCACTTTTTTTTAGCTGATCCAAAATGTCAAAAGTGGGTTTTTCCATGGATTTAGATGCAGTACTTTGAAACCTCTAAGGAAATGGTGGGTTGTCTTGATTTTGCAAAATAGGCTCCTTAGAAACCGTATCAGTTATGGGCATATGCTCAGTAGGAACAACAGGTGGAGTAGATTCTTCTAGGGGAGAATCTTGTATTTCAGTAATTAGAGGTGGTTTTGGAGCAGGTAAAGTGGTTCTAGACCTCAAATGGATGTCATTAACATTTAAGGCATAAGCTTGATATTGGTTGGCTTCGGCAAGATATGTAGGCTACTATGGCTGCTGCTATTGCTTATTATTGGGATTGGGCAACGGCTGGGCAGGCATAGGCGTTTGTTTTGGAGGTCTAGAATTTGTGGCAGTTGATGCAGGAGGCGACATAAGGGTCTATGGTTGTGGCTGTGGAAGTTGCAGGAATCTAGAGGACTGGTTTTTCCATTGCTGAGGGCCTCTCCATTGAGGATTTTGCTGCCAATTTCCTGAAGGTGGGGTCCATTTCCCTTGTGGCTGCTGCCAATCTCCTTTAGGAGGTTGTCATTGCGGGGTTTGATAATTAGGCCAACTTGGTTGAGGTGGATTCCAAGGTGGTGGTGGTCCATATGCATATTGCCATTGGTTATTATAGCCAGAATAAGGATTACCAAAAGTTAAAGGATCTTGAGGCATACCTTGTCTTTGGGCCCATGGTCTCTATTGATGGTGTTTTTATGCACTTCTCAACACAGGTAATGCATAGGTGCACTACCTCTCTTGAAAGACAATCTCCCACAATCGAATTACAGAACACTATCCCAAGGTCTCTCGGATGTTTGGTCATGACAGTGCTTAGATACCTCAGTAGTTTGATGTGATTTGCTGGAATCACAAGGCGGCCTTACAGAAATACAAAGTGTGGGCACAAAGCATGAAGTTGGATCTTCGAAAAGGAGTTTTTAGTATGAAGGCAGTTATGTGTTGGCTGCAGGTTCAAACAGCAGTCTCAAACTCCATCTAGTTGTTAGATTTTGCTTTATAATGTACAATGAACCTTGGTATTGTTCAGTTTCTAAAGAAAGTGAAAAAGAGCGAAGGGGAAGAAAAGTTTCTAAGCCTAAAGCTTGCTGCGAACAGTGATAATGGAGTCCCTGCAATGGATAATTCCTTCAAAACAATATCCCACTTAACTAGGGATTTCACAGTATCATGGGAATTGTGCAATCTTCTAAGGGCTGCAGATTTTTATCCTTCATCCACCACATACATGCATGAACTAAAGATAAGTGTTTGAGGCAACTTAAATCAAGTCCAGGCTAACTTTGCAAAGCTATCTACCTTCAGCAAACAGCAAAAAGTATGGACTAAGGGATCATCAACAAAGCAAGAATTTTCATGAACAGCCAACAACATTCCTAAGATTATCCAAATAACATGAACAGCTAACTAAACAGCAAAGAGATCTAAGTTAAACATCTAAGATTGGAGAAGTGAATCAAATAACATGAGAGAAAATAAGGAAATGCACCAAATCAATGCTATTTCTTATAAATTTCTGTAGCATGTCTTTACAACAACTCAACTCTCTCTTTGCAAATGAGAGGAGTGCTCTATTTATAGCTTTTCAAAAGTCAAATAAATGGCCAAGATTCATTCCAATTGTGTGGCCATGATTCATTACAAAATAGGGTTTCACCTACCCCCAAATAGATTTACAATTAAAAAACATCTTTTGTCTTTTCCTTATTTTGTCATCTAGTGGATGACACTATTTGCATTTTCGTCCTGTAGCTAATTACTGTTTCTTTGGCTGTAGCTACTCTTCTGGGAGGTCTTCTTCCTTGGCTGGGCTGTCTAGTTGCTCCTCGGAGGCTGCGTGTTTAATATGCTTGAGGATTATGGCTTGGAGCTTGTCCACCTCGAGGATTTCGCATCTCAACACTTGGTAGCTCCATTCTTTGGCATTCTATTCTAGCTGCTTCCAGTCCTCGTCATACTTTGAGCCCTGATCTCTGAATAGCTCTGATCTATCGAAGGCACGAGAAGTGAAACTCAAGAAGTCCGTTGTGATATCTCCAGCTGTCCCGTCCTTCATCTTTTCCTCAAAGTATGACCTAACATTTTTTGTATCCAATTGCACCGTGGGCATATCATGGCCCATTATCAGCTTGAGGTACTCGGCGCATTCTACTCGGATTTCTTTGATCCATGCAATATCCAGATCTACCTTGCTCTGGATCTGTTCCATCCTTTCTTTTCGGTTGATGAGGTCTCTGTGCCATATGTCTACCAACTAGTGATCCTCCTTCTTCAATTCTAGCTTCTCTTCCCACGTGCTTTCTGGCATTCGAAGGATGGCCTTAACCTTCGGGAAGGCAGAGTCGTAGATCGCAGGGAAGTTGGTGTAGATTTTCTTCATGCTTTCCAAGGACTGAACCAGGTCTAGGAACTTGTTGGCTATCTGCACAACCAAGCCGATCCCTATGTTTCCGACGTTTGCAACCTGTTGGAACCAATCCTCCGTGGTCTTCTCCAAGTTTTTCCTCCTCTCCATCTTATCTATTTGTTCCTTGGAGAGCAGTTGTGGCACGACTGTGGAGGTAGCGGGGAGGTCGTCTATTGAAGACCACTGCTGGATGTAGTCGGTTAGGGCAGCAACCTGTGCCTTTAGCTTGTCTTTAGTGATCTTGTCCTGCTTAATCAGATGCACCACCGTGGTCACTGACTCCTCCAGATGTCCGACCTTCTGTTCCCTGGTTGTTGTCCCTAGGTCGATTATGGAGATATTGTAACTTACTCTGGCCTGGCCAATAGTTAGCGTTGCTACTTGTGCAGCCCGGGAGCCAGAAGCGTCCATGGTTATCCTGGAACGAACCTTAGGCTTCTTCTCCTTCTTTGTTGTGGCTAGAGATCGAGCCAAGATGGCTTCCAATCTCGACCTCGGGTCGCTCAGGATGGGAGTAGTCTTTTCAAGTTGCTTTTCCAGCCAGTCAGGCATGGCGGATTTATCCTTGGGTGTATCATGGCTGCCTTCACCCGTCTCAGTCAGAGGCAAGACTTCTGCCTCCTTTTCCTTTTCAAGCTCTTCCTTTTTTTTGACAGCATCCTCCTCCTCGTCAGAGTCTTGATAAAGCACGAGGTGTTTAACGGGTGCCTTGGTGGTCAGTATCTGAGTGGGATCCTGTTCTTTGGCTGCCCCTTCTTCTTTCTTCTCTTCAGTGGCCTCGGGTTCTAGACTTTTCACAATGTGGGTCTCAACCTCAATGATATCCCTTTTTGGTTGCTCTTCTTGCGGCTATCCCTATTCACCACATGGCGACTGTTCTGCCTCTTCTCCAACATCCTTTGGCTGCTGAGCCAACTCTTCTTCAATGTCATCATCAAAAACCTGAATAATTTCCTTGGCGCCCGAGCCATCCTCTCCATCCCCGCTCTCAGAAGAGCCTATCTCTTCTTCCTCGTAGGCAACCTTTTCGATGGTTCTACACTCAAATTCAGGTTACTCATAATAATCATTGGCCTCCTCTCCGATAGGCTTTGAAGCCTCCTGTTCTAGCTCCTCCATCTCCTTGGAAATCTGCATTGTGGCCTTCATGGCTGGCAGACCTGTTGGCGGTTGTGAAGGTTGAGCTATTGCGAGGGCAGCCTGGAGAGTAGGGTCCATTAAAATCTACGAGAGCTCAGGAGGAAGACTCTGCAGGTGCCGTGTAATAGCCTCGGGCACGCTAGAAAGGGGAACATGCGATGGTATTGTTGCTAGAGGCAGGGAGGTGATGGGAGACATGGCGGCAGCAGAGGAAGGGGAAGTAGTCATGCTCGAGGAAGAGTCGATATTGATTATGGACCCGGCCGGGGGTGAAGAGGCAAGGTGGACATAAATGTCCACTGCCTATGGGGATGAGGCGGCTGCGGCCTGAGAGGTGGGCAGCACACCAGTCGAGGGAGGAAGGAGCAATGGAGGCTATACCTCTGTTGTGATCACTGTCCTTTTAAGCTTCTTGGGAGATGAGCCTCCCGTATCCTTTGTTGCTTGTTCTTTGGGGCCCCGGACTGTGCTGTTTCTGCTTTTTTTCTCTTTTGGGACCTGGTGATGGGGGGAGACTTAGAAGTCTCACCAGCTGATGGGGAGGCGGCAACGTCCTCCGCGGCGCTTGGCTCACTTTTGAGCGCTTCATATGTTAGAGTCACCCCTTGTTGCCCCAGTTGTGCCACCTGCCCATCAACCCACTCCTTAGTGCGAGCTATAATTGTCTTTATGATAATATCCAGGTCCTCGACCTCTTGCTCATCCCAGTCGATGGAGGGGATTGCCAGGTCGGCAACCGCAGGGTACCTCTGATGCACAAGGGTGGACTCATCCTCCTCAAGCTGATCAGGCACTGGAAACAGCTGCACCCTCCTCAAAAATTGTATTGTCATTCGCATGTAATGCCTCTTGCGAACCTCCTTATCATCTCTACAATCCACCTAGAAATCTTCAACATGGTACTGGTGGGCGTATGTCGGTCCTAGCGCCTTCCTGACGTGGCCGTGGGGGTCCATCCGCGGGCGAGCCATGTACCATTCAAAGTTATATTCTTTGAGTTCATTTTCTGAGTTGCCAGCGCATTGAGATGTTTACAGTCAATAGAGGCCTTGGTCGAGGGTCATGGGATAAGGGATCCCTACTATGTGTTTCTAGCTGAAGACCCCCTGAATATGTTGGAGCTGCCGGGAAAGCTCTAGGAGAATAATCCTATCGTTCGAGTATCTCGGCAACTTGTTCGGCCGTTCTGTGAATCCCTGGGCATGGATGTAAGTGAACTTGGGGAATTGAATGTATAAGAAGGCATACTCCTTCAGGAGTGCCCTGGCGCTGTGAGATACCCTTCTCTTGAAGTCCTCGACTATCAATCTGATGATATGGCCTATGAAGGCATCATTGATCCGACGGTACTCCTTTTTGAAGTAGCAGTATTGTAGCTAAGGGTACCGGTCAAAAGGCTTAAGCCCTCGTTTGTGATCCCCATCCGGCACCATGAAGAGTCCACTATATTGCCTCTGATCTACCAATGAGTACACCAGGTACGAGGTCATGTAGAACTTATTACTTTTCTTAACATTTACAAACTGCTCGTGGAAGCAGTTGCTGATGATACTCCCCCAGTCGAATGAGATCTTGGTTTTCACGTCCTCATTTCCTCATATGATTTGCTCAATATAGTAAGCCATCCACTCCTGGAAGTAGGCAGCTACTGGGAGGCCCATGACCCTACTTAGCATGGTCACCAAGTTGTGATAGTCCTCTTGAAAATCGCTGCGGAACAGCTCTTGGGGAACCTTTGCAGCGCTGCCCCGTTTCTCCTTTAACCAGTAAATGTTGATTGAATTCTTGATGTTCAATGGATTGGAATCCCATGCTGCCTGACACTGCTCCAAAGTGGGGACTTGCATATGTGGGAATGTAGGAATGTGGAATGTTTTTATAATTTCTTCCGGAGACATGTCGGCAAGGATATTCCCTTCTTTGTCCACGATTTTTCAGGTATCCGTCTAGTAGGCTTCTCAGCAAGCCATTACCAGTTCAGGTGCTATTAGAGACGGAGGGAAGCCGACAGCTTTAGAAATTCCACTTTGGCGTATCAATCGGGCATTCTTTGTTTTAGGGTCGACTTTGACCCTCTGGGTGAACTCATCTATGTCCACCTGGCCTATATTGGTGTCTGAGATTTCTTTCCAGTCCGTCGAGACCTTTGACTTGAGCGGTTCACCCTGAAATTGGAACTTCATTTGGTCTTTGTTGTCTTTCCCATGAGCGGCCCTTCTGGATTTCTTACCCTTGTCCTTTTTGGTAGAGGCCCCTGAAGTTCCTGTTGCCGATTCCATATATCCTGCAGGCAACGGGTGAAGTCAGCACAAGAAAACACCAATAACGTTAATGTTAGTCCGTATTGTGAGCATATTATATAAATACCCATTCAAATGCATCATAAATTTAATTTTCAGACGATATCGATTTCATTTTAGGGCAATTGAGCAATCCGGGCCCGGAGGGCCAGACTTCCCTTGAAGGAATGCTGCTAGGAAGGGAAAACAAGACCGAAAGTTCCTGGAGACACCCGTTGGTCAAATTTTGATGTTCTAAGGGACCCATGATGGAGAATGGTCTGATTTAGGACGTGGGTCGAAGTCAGATTTTCAATTTGAATTGATTTGGATCAATTTGGGGAGCTCCGGAGGTTTCAGGCCGGAAGGCAGTCAGACAAAAGAAGTCGGCGGCGGCGGAAGCCCGGAGGCGGAAGTCCGAAGTCTGGAGCCCAGGAGGCAAAAAGGATGGCCGAAACGAGGTTTGGTTTAACAACTTTAGACCAGATGGCATTTGGAGCACCGGGCCCCGGAGGCTGGGAGGATGCCAGTTGACGGCCGCTGCGTAATCGTGAATTGTTTTGAACGGCGGCGGCGAAGAGAAAACCGGAGCCCGGAGGGTGGGGAGCCGACGGAGGTGTAGGCCGCCACAAATATTTGGCGTTAATACGAACAGCGGCGATGAAAGACGGACCAGGACCCGAGCACCGAGGAGACGGGGATGATGGCCGCCACAATGTACATGCAACGACGGTTGAAGAGGCTTCTGGAGTCTGGGAGGTGCGGCGCCGCGGGATGACGGTCACCGTAAAGGGTTTCGGTAAGCTCAGGCTATGGCGGCGGCGAAAAGACCCCCGGAGCCCTTAGGCCGGGCAGCCGGAAGGGTTCCGCCATGAGCGACGGCGGAACCGTCACGGAGTTCCGAGGACAGAACTCCGGACGGCCGGGCCCGAAGGGTCGCGGGGCAGGGAGGAGGACGCCGAAAGATGCCGGTCATGAGCATCGGTGGAAAACTGGAAGCGGCGGCCCGGGATCCGGGGTCCAGACGCACAGAAGACAAACCAGAAGAAGCTCAATTCCTCGAAGTGCAAGAGCGGCGAAGGCGGGCTGCGACGGTTGGAACGGGACCTCGAGGGCGGGGAGCCGACGGAGGTTCGCCGCTGAGGTCAATTTTAACGCGGCAGAGTGCGAAAGGCACTCCGGTGACAGAATCCTGATGACTCGAGCCCGGCTTGGGTAGCAGCCGTCGGTATACTTTTTGCGCGGAATGGAGCGGCGAAGGAGGGAACCGGGCCTGAGGGGGCTGGTCGCCCTGCGCGAAGAATAGCCGTGCAACGGGCGAGTTTCGAGTCGAGAGGGGGGATCATTGCACTGAGTTTGGGTAAATTCCAAAACATGGGTTTCGAGCGTGATCAGGGGTTGTTTGATTTTACATAATTTAATTCATTGCTCAATTCAACGAAATCCACAAAAAAGATTAAAAATAGCGGGAGGGTGAACGAGGATGGCCTACCTCCAATTCGCTAAGCGGGAAGTCGATGGGATTCACAGGTAGGGTTGATGGAGCGACGTTGATGCTAATGATCGCGATGATGCAGATTGCAGGGGGCTCCAGATGCCGGCTCTAAGAATTCGTTCAATTTCGCAAAGTTAAAAATGATATTGGTGACCATGGTTTATATACCCTATCAGTCATTAATGCTCGCATTAAATGCTCGTACGACCGCGCCAAAAGGTTGGTGAGATTCAAATTTGAGTCGGCGGCGGCGGCGAGGGCTTCAGGATCTGGCAGGCGGGAAGCCGCGCAACGACGGCCGCCGCATGAATTTTTGGTGACTTCGAACGACGGCGGCGACAGAACGCTCGGGGCCCAGAGGGCGGGGTGCAGTGGAGAGTTCGCCGGCGTTAGATTTTGCCCTTCGTGTGAACGGCGGTGACGAACAACACCCGCGGGCCCAAAGGGACGGGCGGCCGACGGAGGATCGCCATTGCGGACGGCGATCCCGGGACAGAAGTCCGGACGTGGACTTCCGGCACCTGGGGCCCGAAGGAGCAGGGGCCAGCTGGGAAATCCCTGAAGACCTCCGAACAGCAACCGGCTGGGCAGGCTCCGGAGGGCGGAAAGATGCCCGAAAAATGCCGCCGGGGCGGCGAATGAAAGAGGGAAACCCGAAAGGGGAACCCTAGAGGCCCAGGCCCGGAGGAGCCCAGGGCCGCCCCAGAGCCAAAAAGGCCCAAGGAATCCACGAGGCCCCGGAGGGCACCAAAAAACTAAAAGGGAAACCACGGTCAATTTTTTAGGATGAAACTTTAGGGTAATATCGACCATGCAAAACGTTAAAAAAGAGGGGCACGCAAAACGAGGTGACCCCGAAAGACCTGACAAGGAAAAAGAAAAGAGGGTCCCCATTTTGAATGGGGCGTGTGTGCTAAGGGCACAACAGTCTCCTTTGTGCAACAAAGAACACTTGATCATCATCACCTTCTACTGGCTTGAAGTCAGTAGGTAGTTGTTTGGCTTCAAAATTAGCCACCATCTTGCACCTACAGTCACGCTTCTTTTGTCTACAATATGGACAGAACTCGGCCAAAACTGCCTTAGCCTCCTCATGTTTCCTCTAAGTTTGCATTGTGTCCAGTTGTGTAGCCATATTATTAATGATGTCTTGCTTGAAATCAGATAGCAAATTTGTTATCTCCATCCGGGAGACTCCTCTAGAAGAAGACTTCCCCAGTGTAGCATGATGACCTCGACCTTTCTTAACTATTGCTCGAGAATAGTTAAGACATATTTTCTTTATATCATCCCAAGGCAGTTGGGTTATATCACCTCATCTCATCAGGTCCAGAGCATCTATACAGGCATCACTGATTCCACTTATAAAAAGTAGTTTCTAGGAGTCCTCGTTGAGAGTATGGTTTGAGTTCCTCTTTAGTGAAAACAAAAATTTGGAAATATAATCTTCCAAACTTTCATCATCCTTCTGCTGAATTTGGAATATGTCATCACCTTTGTTGGCACTCTTACAATATTCTTTATACTTTTCAAGGAATTTCATCTACATGGCCACCCAACTATCGATGACGCCTCTTCCCAAACTCATGAACCATCTGAGATCTCCCTCCTTCAAGGTGGAAGGAAATAGCTTTAGTTTATGAGCGTTTGTGTTGTAGTCATAACTGCGGCAGAGAACATCAAATTCAAATAGAAAGGTTTATGGGTCCTCTGTGACCAGGCCATAGAATTTTGGAAGCAGTGAAGAAGGTATATTTTTAAGATTGTCAGTATCTCGCTAGGGAACAATAGGGAACTCAAAAGCAGGAGGTGGATTATTAGGTGGGTTATTTGCCATGTTGGGTTGCTTGAATAACACATGGAATAGGTTTTCCTCAGGTTCATCGTCAATTGGTTCAAATGGTAGTTCAACAAACAGGTTTTCAGGGATGAACCTTCCCAATGCGTCTCTTCTTCTTCTATGCATGCAATACGGTGAATAGTGGCTTGAAGGATCTAGAAAATTAAACTAGTGCTAAAAATGACTTCTGACAAACTCCTAGCTAGATGCCATCCCCGACAACGGTGCCAAAAATGGTCGCACCCACAAAAGGATATGAAAATCATAGTAAAACCTTTTCTGGGAATTGGATATTCTGAAAGGTGACTAATATCTCTTTGTGGACGTTCATTTACTTGTCAAACCAGGGGATGTATACTTTAAATGGCACAGCAAAATATATGCACTAGGAACTAGTTTCGTTCAAATCTTAGTAGAAATACATACTGGAAAGTAATTCTATCTACGCCACAAGATAGTAATGCAAAATTATTTAACTATGATAGAAACCATAACAACTACGACTGAAACACAAACTATGAGCTGGCCTTATGTTGCAAGAATAGTCACAGGGATGGACTCTCTATGCTGCAGGAGCACTATAAGACTGAGTTTGTATGAAAACTTCAAAGATGAAAGCTAACTAAAGATCAACAGAAAAGAACAACTAACTGACTAGCTACAGATACTTACTAAGTGGGCCCCCTTAGCAAGCATCTACTGATTACGCAGATGTTAAACTCAGAACTTCATTGATCTTTATTCATGAAAACAAATGATATACATTATTTTGTTGATATGGAGACTAACAACAAACTCAGTCTCTGGTCAAACAGATTATGTCTTTCATTATCATATTGATTCTTACATGATATATGCTACTCTATTTCTATCTTACTCTAACTATCATCTATCTCTTTTCTCCCTCTTCTTCTCACTCGCGCAGGAGGAGAACTTTATTTAAAAATAGGAGAGCAACTAACTAACTAACCCTATCAAAGAAATATGTGGAAGTAAAGTATATCCCAAAATCAAGGAACAAACTTCATAATGAATTTATGCGTTCAACCCAATACGGAGAGAATCTAGCGCTCCACTCTTTCCAGATTGACTGTCATTAAAATTCCTTCCCATGGCTTTGGTCAAAGTGTCTTCGCCAGAGCTTCCTCGAAGTCGTGCAGGAAATGGACTTTACTGAAAGGCCGAGATTGGTTGCGCTTGACTCGATCATTCTTCAACAACCTACGAAACAAAAGGTAACAGATGCGAAAGAAAAGGCGTATGGCACATATACGGGGCAGTAAATGCAATCAAGTCAACACAATGAGCTATAGGAATATAAAAGTATCTTGCTACAGGATATCCCAATAAAAAGGTTTCAACAAAGTTTAAACAACCATGAAATAACAAAAGTAAAGGCATTTAAAATTTTATCATAACATCTAAATTATGAGCACATTTTAAGCTCATCACAATTTAGAACTTGGGTACTCATAACCTAGTCAACAAAGTAGAGTGAAATATGTTAAATATATGGAGTAACAATTTTTTTAATGTAAATATGATTTTCCTTTACTAGTTATCAACATACTTGTTTCATTTCAATTTATGTAGTCGAGGGTAGAAGAATGAGCACTCCAAAACCATGTTACTTATCATCCAGTAACACAACATGATCATAGCACAAGGAATAAGGCATTAAATCATCATATTAATATACAAAACTAATAATTTCATTTTCCAAGAGAAAACCATAAGACTGATAAGCAAAAAATGAGGTAGATTATGGAACAACACTATGCAATATATATAATATTTACATTCATAATATATAAAATAATAAAGCCAAGTTTATTCCTTGTTTCAATCTAGGAGTGTCATACTATGAAAGATGTAAAGACAATATGCACAAGGGCTATTGTGACATGGCGTGTGGCATTTATGGTTTTCCTTTTAAAAGAAAATATGATGAAGATAATGTTAAGAATATGAACAAATACACTAAGCTACACAAATTATAATGCTATAGAAAATAATAGAAAAACAATGTACAAGAATAGAAAATAATGCAACCACAAAAATAAAAGAAACTTGCTATAAATAATTTTCACCAATCACGACTTAAAAACCAAGCCTATTATTCAACGTACTACTAAAATCAATTTAACATCAAAATGAATGAAATGGACACAAAACACAATTAAAAATAAGTATAATAATATCATAAGAAAATAAGGATGAGAACAACTACCCATCAACAAGAACAATCTAGTGAGCGGGTTCTAACTCACATTTTTGCAATATGAATAATTTACAAATTGAACTAAATTACTTGGTTTAGAATAGTAACATTCACTCAAAGTAAAGAAGAATAGTACATTATTTATTCAAAATCGACATCTCCCACACACCATTTCTTCACTTCTTTTTATACTAAATGACTCAAAAGAATATGGTAAATAGAACATTTACTTAATAGTATATTCAAAATTTTGGTTTTTATATTTACTTAGTTTGTTTAAATTTACTAAGAAAAATCAATAATCTTAATAATATATTAGATCATAATCTCGAAATAGATAGTTTCTATAAATATTTATATCTTTTATGACTTCCAATTTTTTCATTCAATTAAAATTATGAGCTTGAGAAATAGAAAAATATTTTTATTAAATACAATAGATTTGCATAGTTCCTAACAATAAGGGAATTTCATTTCTAGATTGGACTATATTTAAGATTTAACACATGTCATTTTTGGATTCAACTATGTGAGATTTGTTTTTGCATCAGCATTTTGGGTCATACTTCATGATCCATCATTAAAATGAAAGAGAGCTATAGGAAAAATGGTTTACTATAGATGAACATAGATTTAAAATAGAGAGAGGGAGGGTGAAGACTAAACATGATTGAAGACGATGATAATATTTACAAAATAAAATTAAAAATAAGATGGAAAGGAAAACAATTAAAAAAAACCATGTATTTATATAAAAAATCATCTTAAAAATAAATAAATAAGCCATAAACATATATCTAAAAGTTGACTTAACAACATAAACATAGAAATCTAAAGAAACCTATTATGGATAAACATAAAGAGTGTAGAATTAAAAACCATCTGACAAGGTGTCTTTGGGCTGGAAATGCTCCAATAAAAAGTTATTCGCCAAATTTAAGCTTCAAACCCTCACTTATAACTATTTGAAATGATCTCCAATTTTGATGAAACAAAAGTAAATCTTGACTTTCTCGAGCCTCCTAGATGCATTTGAATAGTAAGCAATTCCATGAGTATAACTAGAAATAATGCAGTAATCTAGATCTGACAGTACATAAATGCAATATAAAGGGGTAATTAAATCTTTGAAAAAACATTTCTTACTCTTCAGATCATTAAAAATACAAACGAAGAGCATACAAGAATTTACAAATTTTCTATATGAAAATATCAATCTCTTAGTTAGGAATATAAGAACTTAGATTTCTCAAAAAAAAAAAAAATTGATAGCATGGTAGAAATATGAAATAGATTGAATAACCAAAGGAAATTTTTAAGAGAAAATCAATGTCCCATAAACTAAAAAATCATAAAGAATGCAAACCAAAACTTTGAGAGGTTATGCAATATCATTAAGACATAATACATTGAGAGCTTCCCAGATTGATGATAAATACAAGCTAGGTGGTGAGTTTATATAGAACTTGGTTGAAGATGGAGGTGACAAATCAACAAATGAGAATTGACCAGCAAAACCACCAACATTAAATAGAGTGATGAAAAATTAAATACTCCACCCTTACGAGGTGAACAATAACTCATCATTTTATCTCCTAGTTATTAAATAATTAACTCACTTTATTATTGTAAGCAAGCTTAATAAATGTGTAGGAAAAACCTATAACTAAGGGAATTAAATATCCCACTAGTAAATAAAAACCTACACTAATAGGTCCTTGAGCCAAGATTTGAACCAAAACAACAACCTCCAAAGAAGATAAGTGCTTTCATAGAGAGTGTGGCCACATAAGTAGTTTAATCTTATTCACACTAAAAGCCATTGATTTTTCATACTCGATTTTGATAAAGGCCCTCAAAGAGGAACTATGGAATCTCAAATTCATTATGTGCTATATTGGTTCCTTGGAGCTACCCGAAGTGGGTGAGAGTCAATTTACTACTTCTTATGATCTCCTACATAATTCAAACTGGTAACCAGGACATGCACATTTTCTATATTCACAACTCCCCTTTTCCCATAATTGTAGGTGAGCACTATGGATTTTCAAAGTCATGTTGGGTTGGTCTGGTGGGTCAGATTCAGAATATTATGCACTATATTTTGTATTAAATATTTTAACTATCAACTTGTGCTTTACCACAGTGGGATGCTGAACCAAGGCACAATTTTCTCTATAAATAGAGAACCATAGTGGCCCCGGTTGGACCTATCATGTGAAATCCCAAGATCCCAAGCATGATCGGCATCCCCCATGGTTTGAGAATATGACCTACACCTTATAAAACCACTAGCAGCTTAGAATCAATTATGCTCGATGTAAAGTGAAATTTGTCATTTATATGTAAGAGCTTGCATGCACTACTCGTCCTTAAAAAGCTATTTAACATTGTAATTCAACATTTTAATAAGAATAAATGGTTGTGTTATTCTTCATTATTCATTTAGATTAAAGAATTAGTTTGTGTGTTCAGTGTCTATTCAAATTACAAGTAGCTAGAATTAATGTTACCAGCACTTGCACCTAAAGGAGGTTCAAGGAGTACGCTAGTAGAAAACTATATTTTTGTTAATATGTTACAGGGTATGTGTTTGTGCCTAGATAGGCTACAAGTTGAAATTTTTAGTGCATGTGGCTGGATTAAACACTTAATAATAAACTTGGTAAATAATAGATGAAATAAACTTATACAAATCTATAGTTTTTCCTTCATGAAACTGAGTATTATCTAATTATGTAATATTTGCATGCAGATTTAAAACTTAAAGCAATTTACAAATGAAAAAATAAAGTTGCCATGAAATTTATAGAAAACAATAAAAATGGAAATAGAATGTTCTCATCCAGCAGGCCAATTATCAAATCAATATTTATCTAGCTTTTATGTGATAACCAATATTTTGGAGGTTGTTACCATTAAATGGGAACTAATTTACCATTAAATGGGAACTAATTTACCATTAAACAACACTCTTGCTAAGGTTTGGTAAAATTTTGTGACTCTTGCTAGGTTTTGCTAAAATGTTGTTTTATATGTGAATTTAAGTTAAAAAGACCTAAAAATCCCTACCTAGTTTTCCTTTCCCTATAACTTATTTCTAACTTTTCATTGACTTGATTCCATGATTGTAGCTGTAATTACTCATTTTATTAAGCCCTTTGCAACATTAAGTTACCAATCCCTTGATTCTCTCCTAAAACTCACTTAAGAAGAATATTTTGCATGTGCTTAATTAAATGGCTTAACTGAGCCCACACTTAATATATGGTTTGCATAGCTTATTATGCCTTTTCACTAATTGACATGAATTATTTTGTTAATGAATGGAACACCCATAGAATTACGGAAGGGTTGACACTTGAATCCATTTTATTTGTTTCCTTTCAGAATGATTCCATGAGTATGTGGATAGTTTTATAAAGGTTAAGTTAATTGTCGTGATCCAGTAGAAAGGGGTTAGGTGTCAATGTCATGATTTTGAAAGGGATTTTGTGGGTCTGTGGGATGGTTCAAGAGGATATATATGTGACTCTTGGAATGAAAACTAAGGACACGTGGACTCATCTCAATGTCTCCAATTGGTTTTCTATCAAAAGCTATGATTGTGAGCAATGGTATGATGACATACAACACAATGTCATGAGGATTATGTATTCTAGGACACATTAATGTTTAAAACAACTTTAAAACACATGTTTATATCACAAGTTACTCAACTGTTCAATGAAAATTTGATGGATGGTTGTATTTAAATTCTAGAATGAAATACATAGAGTTCTAGGATTATGAACTCAAGCCTCTAGAATCACCATATAACTGATGAAGGTACTCCCCTTAAAAAGCCTCACAAACACAACTAAAGAGAGATAAACAAAAAATATAGAAGTAAGCACACTATTTCTATTATCTGGATGAAGTGAAATTACAATACTAAGAAAATATCATTCTATAGCCACTTAGGCCTTCTGATTACAAAAATTTCCAAGCAAAAAACAACAATCTGCACTACTGGAGCCCCCTCTGTAACCAAGAGGTCTAGCTACCTTAGAATATTCTAGAAGGTGTAACCCCATGTTGGCACGAGGAATTCTACTATCGATTTCTTTCCTTAGAAGTTTTAATTTTCTATATTTTTCATTTTATATGTTTACAACTTCTCGTGGTCATAACTTTCAATCTGACCGAGAGATTTCCAATTTTAATATATATTTTTCGTGGAAGGTTTTAATTTTGTTGCTTCTATGCTTGGGAGATAAAATAACAATCTTCACACTTTGTCATTCAAGGAAAACCCTTGGAATCTCAATCTTAGGTATGCAAAAGAGAAAGAGATCTTGCAACAAGGTTGTCCTAGGGTCTAATTATACACTATGGATGGGTTCACCAGCAAGATAGGACTTGTAAGGATAAATGAAAATCAAGATGTAATGCTTAACCCTAATATGATGCAGGACTTCCCTAGATGACCTTAAAATAAATGTAAAAAAAAAAAAACTGTAAGAGCAGAGGTGTGCACATGTAAACCTGAAGAATATTGGAATAAGCTCTAAAACACTCAAAATAATAAAATTGGGGCATACTAGGACTCATATACCACTTTGGGTCTATTAGTCCCTGATTAGGGTTTCTTGTCTCAAACATGTTTTCGGCAGTGTAGGTTTTCGAAATAAAAAATCTAGAAATTCAATTTGTAGTGGGACTCACGTGCCACTTCTGGCCTATCAGTTCCATTATGGTTTTCCAAGAATTCAAAGTTTGGATCTGCACTTCATCCTCTACCCCTCTTCTAAACTAATTTTTGGATCTGAACCTATACAAAATACCTGAAAAATAGAATATATGCTTGGTTTATTTACGGGGGTTTTTATTCATGAGTAACTAAGTATTATTTATGGTTATGGCAATTATTTTAGTGAATTTTATTAGTTTGACTTCACTTTAGTTTTAAAGTCTATAATGTTTGACCCTATTTTAACTACTATTTTTATATAATCATTATCTAAATTTTAAAGTCCATAGTGGCACAATATCAATAGTCTAAAGGTAAATGAAAAATATCATTCTACTATATTGGTTCGGTCTTGTATTGTGTTAAATTTATGTTTGAACATCAACTTTACACTATTGAGTACATCAATTTTTATCCAACGGTAATGTTGATCTAGCTTTAACTTAATAAAGTCTATATCTTTGGTCTAATTTGAAATATTTTGTGACTTCAACTTTAACTTGTTATTGTCTATTCATAATTTATAGCATTGACTTTAATAAATGTTTTACAAAACTTCAATAATCAATTTTTTTCAAACATTCTTAATTTAACAAACAAACAAATTTTTTTTGTTAATGCAAGATTGCTTTTAAGTTTGGGAATGCTCTTGCATCAAACACCCCTCACTTAGGAAAGCTAACAAAAGTTGGCTAACCACACATCGAGATTTTTTTCAACTTCAAATGGAATCTCGATAAGGATAATAGGCCATCCAGATCTCGCATTCCACAAACTAGTCGAGGGTTTTTCCCTTTATCTTTTTGTCGAATGTCCATTTTATGGGTGTCCCGTACATATCTCCTACAAATTCAATACCCCTTTCTTCTGTGAAAGGGCTATTCTGTCCCTGTGTATGTGCCAAATCTTTAATACCTCGGTATTGTTCGTCTCTGCACTCTGAGCAATAGCTATACACTGGGAATTTTTGTTGAGAATGGTGAGAAAGTGTCCACTGGAACCTCCCTTTTGTATTATCATGCACAGACGGCTCAAAATGCTATTTTGTCCACTCGTTGGTGATGGTATTTCTACGGTTATGTCTCACCGTCTTACCGAACTTGACATTGAAATTGAGGTGGGTGCTGGCCTCAGCATGCATTTTGCAGCCTTCTTCTAATGTAGTGCTTTCGGAATAAGTTACTATGGGGTTTCACGATGAGGCACCCCAGTTAACTGCGTGGAAAGGAAAGCTCTCTGTTTCCGGCCCCATTGTTACAGCGATCTTTGTAGGAAAGTACCATTCATGTTTAAATTTATCTAGAATTTTCTCTTGGGAATCCAGTCGAAATGCTTTGCAGCGGAGGTTCTCGATTTTGAACTCGACTTCTATCAGGTTCCCAATTTTCTTGATCTCATGGTGGAGTTGAAGCTTGCAGTCCAGTTGCTAATGACTCAAAGCATGGTGGAGGTCTACAGATTTCTCCTTGTAGTGGATTTCCCTCTTCATTGCCGGGCACGGGGAGTAGCAGTAAATTGTCCAAATCTCATCAAGGGATGAGTGATATGAAATTTTAAACTCGTTATTTATGCTCTTACTTGTGTATTGTAAGAGAATTTCTGTGAACTTGGAAGGCAGACATTTCATCAAACGATCTGCCATGCCCCTGAAATCAACATAGCATGCAGCACAGAAGAGAGTGTTAAACACTTCCTTGTATATTCAAGCTTCAATTGAGCATGGGCCGATGTCCACTCCCATCAACCTCTCAAAATCTGTGTTGCTGATGCTTGTGTTCCCTCTACCCAGTTTCTCTAACTCCTTGATATTTTTGTCGGTGACTCTTTAATATGATTTTCTCTGAAATCAGCTATGACATTATCTCTGAGCCGCAGACTGAGAGACACATTGCGAGACACACTATTTCTATATTCACCAGTGAATTCAGCGGCGAGGGACTGATTATTAATTAGCGGAAGGGGTTCAATGTAGTCTTTCATTAGTCTAGTTTTGAGATGGCCTATCTAGGAATAAACATCAGGAAAACCCATGCTTTAAGAAGATCAGAGAAGGTAATTTGAATATGGAAATCTCGAACACTGCATTGGTTATGTGTTGGCCAAAGCAGTTTAAATACACCAAACAAAAACAAATAAAGAGCTCGTAGAAATTTCCAACAATGGTCACAGAACTTTTCTCACACGGACGGATCTAGGTGACTTCAGCGTAGAAATTTCAAAGAATGGTCACCGCACTTTTCTCACACTGACTATTTGATATGTTTGAAAATTTCCAACTAAAACCTATTATAATGAATCTATCAACGATGGGACTAAGTTCGCTGTACAATAATTTGATACGTTTGAGAATTTCCAACTCAAATCTCTCATAGTGAATCTAATAACTCTGCGTTGCTACAGTTGTCTACTTTAATAGGGTGGACAAGTCTTCCTTAATACTTTTAATGAGAATTAGTATTTGCCCTCTCTTATGGTCATGCCTATCCTGTGTCCAGCCCCTATACAAAATTCGTTTTTATCAGATTAAACACAACAAACCGAACATTTATTGTCCACGCTTACTAGAACTCCTTTGAAGTAGAAAGGTTAGACTTTTTGTTGTTCAATGAGATAATGCCATTATTTTTCTACGAAAAATAATTTTGTTAAGATAGAAAATTTGACATATTAAAGTCCAATTCTTCAATTATTATAATGCCAATAGATAAATTTTGCTATTTATAATAGTAATTTTGTTTAAAATTTTAAAATAAATATGTTGTTATTCATCATGTTATAATTTATAAGAGATATCTATACCTAAGATCTATATAATATTTTGAAATACAAATTTTACATAAAATCATCTTAATATTTTACATCAAAATATGTATATTCCATTCTAGGGAAACCTGGGCGATGGAGAGAGAAGATCAAGGATACACTTCTAGCAAGACTAATCACATACTGGTATAAGGGTCTCAAGCAAGACACGAAAAGTTTGCATAAGGGTCACACATAGTTTTCACAAAACAATTAATGCATAACACAATATGTATAGACAATCTACTAGGTTTTCAATGCACAATTGATCGAGGATTCAACATACAATTTAGAACTTGGGTACTCATAACCTAGTCAACAAAGTAGAGTGAAATATGTTAAATATATGGAGTAACAATTTTTTTAGTGTAAATATGATTTTCCTTTACTAGTTATCAACATACTTGTTTCATTTCAATTTATTTAGTCGAGGGTAGAAGAATGAGCACTCCAAAACCATGTTACTTATCATCCAGTAACACAACATGATCATAGCACAAGGAATAAGGCATTAAATCATCATATTAATATACAAAACTAATAATTTCATTTTCCAAGAGAAAACCATAAGACTGATAAGCAAAAAATGAGGTAGATTATGGAACAACACTATGGAATATATATAATATTTACATTCATAATATATAAAATAATAAAGCCAAGTTTATTCCTTGTTTCAATCTAGGAGTGTCATACTATGAAAGATGTAAAGACAATATGCACAAGGGCTATTGTGACATGGCGTGTGGCATTTATGGTTTTCCTTTTAAAAGAAAATATGATGAAGATAATGTTAAGAATAGGATCAAATACGCTAAGCTACACAAATTATAATGCTACAGAAAATAATAGAAAAACAATGTACAAGAATAGAAAATAATGCAACCACAAAAATAAAAGAAACTTGCTATAAATAATTTTCACCAATCACGACTTAAAAACCAAGCGTATTATTCAACGTACTACTAAAATCAATTTAACATAAAAATGAATGAAATGGACACAAAACACAATTAAAAATAAGTATAATAATATCATAAAAAAATAAGGATGAGAACAACTACCCATCAACAAGAACAATCTAGTGAGCAGGTTCTAACTCACATTTTTGCAATATGAATAATTTACAAATTGAACTAAATTACTTGGTTTAGAATAGTAACATTCACTCAAAGTAAAGAAGAATAGTACATTACTTATTCAAAATCGACATCTCCCACACACCATTTCTTCACTTGTTTTTATAGTAAATGACTCAAATGAATATGGTAAATAGAACATTTACTTAATAGTATATTCAAAATTTTGGTTTTTATATTTACTTAGTTTGTTTAAATTTACCAAGAAAAATCAATAATCTTAATAATATATTAGATCATAATCTCCAAATAGATAGTCTCTATAAATATTTATATCTTTTATGACTTCCAATTTTTTCATTCAATTAAATATATGAGCTTGAGAAATAGAAAAACATTTTTATTAAAGACAATAGATTTGCATAGTTCCTAACAATAAGGGCATTTCATTTCTAGATTCGACTATATTTAAGATTTAACACATGTCATTTTTGGATCCAACTATGTGAGATTTGTTTTTGCATCAGCATTTTGAGTCATACTTCGTGATCCATCATTAAAATGAAAGAGAGCTGTAGGAAAAATGGTTTACTATAGATGAACATAGATTTAAAATAGAGAGAGGGAGGATGAAGACTAAACATGATGGAAGACGATGATAATATTTACAAAATAAAACTAAAAATAAGATGCAAAGAAAAACAATTAAAAAAAAACATGTATTTATATAAAAAATCATCTTAAAAATAAATAAATAAGCCATAAACATATATATAAAAGTTGACTTAACAACATAAACATAGAAATCTAAAGAAACCTATTATGGATAAACATAAGGAGTGTAGAATTAAAAACCATCCGATAAGGTGTCTTTGGGCTAGAAATGGTCCAATAAAAAGTTGTTTGCCAAATATAAGCTTCACATCCTCACTTATAACTATTTGAAATGATCTCCAATTTTGATTAAACAAAAGTCAATCTTGACTTTCTCGAGCCTCCTAGATGCATTTGAATAGTAATCAATTCCATGAGTATAACTAGAAATAATGCAGTCATCTAGATCTGATAATACATAAAATGCAATATAAAGGGGTAATTCAATCTTTGCAAAACATTTCTTACTCTCCAGATCATTAAAAATACAAACGAAGAGCATACAAGAATTTACAAATTTTCTACATGAAAATATCAATCTCTTAGTTAGGAATATAAGAACTTAGATTTCTCAAAAAAATAAAACTTTGATAGCATGGTAGAAATACGAAATAGATTGAATAACCAAAGGAAATTTTTAAGAGAAAATCAATGCCGCATAAACTAAAAGATCATTAAGAATGCAAACCAAAACTTTGAGAGGTTATGCAATATCATTAAGACATAATACATTGAGAGCTTCCAAGATTGATGATAAATACAAGCTAGGTGGTGAGCTTATATAGAACTTGGTTGAAGATGGAGGTGACAAATCAACCAATGAGAATTGACCAGCAAAACCACCAACATTAAATAAAGTGATGAAAAATTAAATACTCCACCCTTACGAGGTGGACAATAACTCATCATTTTATCTCCTAGTTATTAAATAATTAACTCACTTTATTATTGTAAGCAAGCTTAATAAATGTGTAGGAAAAACCTATAACTAAGGGAATTAAATATCCCACTAGTAAATAAAAACCTACACTAATAGGTCCTTGAGCCAAGTTTTGAAGGTCCAAGACGACGACCTCCAAAGGAGATAAGTGCTTTCATAGAGAGTGTGGCCACATAAGTAGTTTAATCTTGTTCACACTGAAAGCCATTGATTTTTCAAACTCGATTTTGATAAAGGCCCTCAAAGAGGAACTATGGAATCTCAAATTCATTATGTGCTATATTGGTTCCATGGAGCTACCCGAAGTGGGTGAGAGTCAATTTACTACTTCTTCTGATCTCCTACATAATTCAAACTGGTAACCAGGACATGTACATTTTCTATATTCACAACTCCCCTTTTCCCAACATTGTAGGCAAGCACTATGGATTTTCAAAGTCATGTTGGGTTTGTCTGGTGGGGCAGATTCAGAATATTATGCACTATATTTTGTATTAAATATTTTAACTATCAACTTGTGCTTTACCACAGTGGGATGCTGAACAAAGGCACATTTTTCTCTATAAATAGAGAACCATAGTGGCCCCGGTTGGATCTATCATGTGAAATCCCAAGACCCCAAGCATGATCGGCATCCCCCATGGTTTGAGAATATGACCTACACCTTATAAGACCACTAGCAGCTTAGAATCAATTATGCCTGATGTAAAGTGAAATTTATCATTTATATGTAAGAGCTTGCATGCGCTACTCATCCTTAAAAAGCTATGTAACATTGTAATTCAATATTTTAATAAGAATAAATGGTTGTGTTATTCTTCATTATTCGTTTACATTAAAGAATTAGTTTGTGTGTTCAATGTCTATTCAAATTACAAGTAGCTAGAATTAATGTTACCAACACTTGCACCTAAAGGAGGTTCAAGGAGTACGCTAGTAGAAAACTATATTTTTGTTAATATGTTATAGGGTATGTGTTTGTGCCTAGATAGGCTACAGGTTGAAATTTTTAGTGCATGTGGCTGGATTAAACACTTAATAATAAACTTGGTAAATAATAGATGAAATCAACTTATACAAATCTATAGTTTTTCCTTCAAGAAACTGAGTATTATCTAATTATGTAATATTTGCATGCAGATTTAAAACTTAAAGTAATTTACAAATGAAAAAAAAAAGTTTCCATGAAATTGATAGAAAACAATAAAATGGAAATAGAATGTTCTCATCCAGCAGGCCAATTATCAAATCAATATTTATCTAGCTTTTATGTGATAACCGATATTTTGGAGGTTGTTACCATTAAATGGGAACTTACTTACAATTAAACAACACTCTTGCTAAGGTTTGGTAAAATTTTGTCACTCTTGCTATGTTTTGCTAAAATGTTGCTTTATATGTGAATTTAGGTTAAAAAGACCTAAAAATCCCTACCTAGTTTTCCTTTCCCTATAATTTATTTCTAAGTTTTCATTGACTTGCTTCCACGATTCTAGCTGTCATTACTCATTTTATTAAGCCCTTTGCAACATTAAGTTACCAATCCCTTGATTCTATCCTAATTCTCACTTAAGAAGAATATTTTGCATGTGCTTAATTAAATGGCTTAACTAAGCCCACACTTAATATATGGTTTGCATCGCTTATTATGCCTTTTCACTAATTGAAATGAAGTATTTTATTAACGAATGGAACACCCATAGAATTACGGAATGGTTGACACTTGAATCCATTTTATTTGTTTCCTTTAAGAATGATTCCATGAGTATGTGGATAGTTTTATAAAGGTTAAGTTAATTCTCGTGAACCAGCAGAAAGGGGTTACGTGTCAATGTCATGATTTTTAAAGGGATTTTGTGGGTCTGTGGGATGATTCAAGAGGATAGATATGTGACTCTTGGAATGAAAAATAAGGACACGTGGACTCATCTCAATGTCTCCAATTGGTTTTCTATCAAAAGCTATGATTGTGAGCAATGGTATGATGACACACAACACAATGTCATGAGGATTATGTATTCTAGGACACATTAATGTTTAAAACAACTTTAAAACACATGTTTATATCATAAGTTACTCAACTGTTCAATGAAAATTTGATGGATGGTTGTATTTAAATTCTAGAATGAAATACACAAAGTTCTAGGATTATGAACTCAAGCCTCTAGAATCACCATATAACTGATGAAGGTACTCCCCTTACAAAGCCTCACCCACACAACTAAAGAGAGACAAACAAAAAATACAGAAATAAGCACTTGATTTCTATTATCTAGATGAAGTGAAATTACAATAATAAGAAAATATCATACTATAGCCACTTAGGCCTTCTGATTACAAAAATTTACAAGAAAAAAACAACGATCTGCACTACTGGAGCTCCCCTCTGTAACCAAGAGGTCTAACTACCCTAGAATATTCTAGAAGGTGTAACCCCATGTTGGCACGAGGAATTCTACTATCGATTTCTTTCCTTAGAAGTTTTTATTTTCTATATTTTTCATTTTATATGTTTACAAATTCTCGTGGTCATAACTTTCGATCCGACCGCGAGATTTCCAATTTTAATATATATTGTTCGTGGAAGGTTTGAATTTTTTTTCTTCTATGCTTGGGAGATAAAATAACAATTTTCACACTCTCTCATTCAAGTTAAACCCTAGGAATCTCAATCTTAGGTATGTAAACGAGAAAGAGATCTTGCAACAGGGTTGTCCTAGGGTCCTATTATAGACTATGGATGGGTTCACCAGCAAGATAGGACTTGCAAGGATAAATTAAAAGCAATATGTAATGCTTAACCCTAATATGATGCAAGACTTCCCTAGATGACCTTAAAATAAATGTAAAAAAAAAAAAAAAAACTGTAAGAGCAGAGGTGTGCACATGGAAACCTGAAGAATATTGGAATAAGCTCTAAAACAATCAAAATCATAAAATTGGGGCATGCTAGGACTCATATACCACTTTGGGCGTATTAGCCCCTGACTAGGGTTTCTTGTCTCGAACAGGTTTTCGGCAGTGTAGGTTTCGGAAATACAAAATCTAGAAATTCAATTTGTAGTGGGACTCACATGCCACTTCTGGCCTATCAGTTCTATTGCGCTTTTGTAGGAATTCAAAGTTCGGATTTGCACTTCAACCTCTACTCTTCTCTTCTAAACTAATTTTTCGATCTGAACCTATACAAAATACCTGAAAAATAGAATATATGCTTGGTTTTTTTACGGGGGGTTTTATTCATGAGTAACTAAGTATTATTCATGGTTATGGCAATTATTTTAGTGAATTGTATTAGTTTGAATTCACTTTAGTATTAAAGTCTATAATGTTTGACCCTATTTTAACTATTATTTTTATATAATCATTATCTCAATTTTAAAGTCCATAGTGGCACAATATCAATAGTCTAAAGGTAAATGGAAAATATCATTCTACTATATTGGTTCGGTCTTGTATTGTGTTAAATTTATGTTTGAACATCAACTTTACACTATTGAGTACATCAATTTTTATCCAATGGTAATGTTGATCTAGCTTTAACTTAATAAAGTCTATATCTTTGGTCTAATTTGAAATATTTTGTGACTTCAACTTTAACTTGTTATTGTCTATTCATAATTTATAGCATTGACTTTAAACTTGATAATTTTTATTTATAATGTGGGTTTGAACTAGTCTTAGTTCTACCCATTTGTGATATGAATCGAATTTAGGACTTTCGTGGTTTCTACGGTCATGATTGGGGATCTATTTGAGGTATTACTTTTAGGTATTGGTATTATTTATGACTATTGATAAAAGTTGTCAATGTTAAATGATTATAACTTGGCAGATTTTTCCTGCACTAACATCATGTTTCCTTTGGGATGTATTTTATCTTTTAGGAATGTCATCTATCACTCATAACTTACTTTGCACTAAGGTGAGGGTTTGGGCTATGTCAAAGGCGGGTGTTGCCACAATAATGGGTTGCACTTTTTGAGACATCCTGATTTTTGCCTAAAATCACATATTTTTAGAAAATACAATGATTTATGACTTTAAAGGTTGTTGTGCCCTCAGCACACACGCCCCATTCGGAACGGGGACCCTCTTTTCTTTCGCCTTGTCGGGTCTTTCGGGGCTGCCTTGTTTTGCATGCCCCTCTTTTTTTTATCTTCCACGTGGTCGATATTGCTCTAAGGTATCACCCTAAAATCAACCATGCTTTCCCTTTTGGTTTTTGCTGCCCTCTGGGGCCTCGTGGGTTCCTTTGGCATTTATGGCTCTAGGGCGGCCCTGGGCCCCTCCGGGCCTGGGCCTCCCGAGTTCCCCTTTCGAGCTTCCCCCTTTCGCTCGTCACCCTTCGCGGCATTCCTTGGGCGTCTTTCCGCCCCTCGGGGCCTGCCCTGCCGCTTTCCATTTGGAATTCCTCAAAGTTTTGTCGGGCGGCGCCTGCCCCTTCTGGCCCCGAACCCAGGAAGTATGTCTCCAGACTTCCGTCCAGGGTTCGCTGTCCACCTTCGCTCTCTGTCCGCGGGTTGGTTTTGACCGCTTGCCGCGGGACTCGCCAGGCCTGGTCGTCCGGAGTTCCTTCCTCGCAACTCTGTGACAGTTCCGTCGTCATCCACGGTGGAACCCCGACGGCTCCCCGCCATCCGGGTCCCAGCCCGTCCCTTGTCGCCGCCGCTTAGCAATGTGTAAATCTTTCAGTGGCGAACATTAAACTACCTCCCAAGCCCCAGGCCCCGGGATGCCTATCGTCGCCGCCGTCACCCAAGCAGCACGAAGAAATCTTTGGCGACAAACTCCCGATGGCTCCCCGCCCTCCGGGCCCTGAGCGTCCCGTTGTTGCCGACTCAATTTCAAATTCCACTAACTTTTGGCATGTTCGTACCTACATTTAATGAGTGCATTAATGGCGCCTAGGGTATATAATACCCAGCCTGCCAAGGTCATTATCACATTGCGAATTGAGGTGAATTGGAGCAGCAATTAACTGAAGCACACCACCTTCTGCAACATCTCGATCGTCACCATCAAGTTCGCTCCGACGATCCCTGGTAGACTTCACGCCTCGCCATTTAGCATATCCGAGGTAGGCCGTCCCTATTCACCCTCCAATATTTTTTCATCGTTTTAGGGAATTAAAATGAATTAAACAATGGGTTAAAATGATTAAATAAAAAGAACACCCCATCGCACCCATAACCCATGTCTTCGAAATCTCCCAAACCCCTTGGAACGACCCTCGCCGCCGGCTTGGGACCTTTCTCGGTCATGGCTGTTCTTGGCGCAGGGCAGTCAGGGATCCCGAGCCTGATATTGGCCTTCTCCGCCAGCCTCCGCCGTTAAAATCAAACTTCGAATCCTCCTGGCGGAAAGTGCGCCCTCCGGGCCCGGTCCATCGGGCTTCCTCCATCGGGTTTCCTTGTGCCTTTCGCCGGGCTTGAGCAACCAAAGCGATCCACCTCTCCGGTTGCCGGATCCCGGCGGCTGCTCCGCCATTTAAACTTGAACTCAGCTCGTGTCCTTCGTTCCTTTTGGGCCCGGCTATCTGGAGTTCTGTCCCCGGAACTTCGTGACGGTTCCGCCATCGCTCACAGCGGAACCCTGTTGGCTGCCCGACCCTCGGGCCCCGGGGATACCTTCACAGCCGCCGTCGCCCGACCGATGCCGAAATATCACAGCGGCCGTCATCTTGCGTCGCCTCGCCTTCCAGGCCTAGGGAGCTTGTTCGCCGCCGTCGCCCAAGCATTGCAAAAATCTCACAGCGGCCTCTGGCTCTTGTCCTCCCGCCCTCTGGGTCCTGGGCAGCCCTTCGCCTCCGCCGTTCGAACCATTACTGAAATATCATAGCGGCCCTCGCGTTACGTCCACTCGGCCGCCGAGCCCCAGAGATCTGAATGTCGTTATGCCTAAGTGTCATACCCTCCATGCCAGCCGTCCTTTGGCGTCGCGGGTCCCGACCCTCGGACTTCCGCCGCCGGACTTCCTCGGCCAGATTTCCGCCTAGAGTCCGCCGTTGCCGGCTTCCTTCGCCTGACTGCCTTCTGGCCTAGAACCTCCGAAGCTCTTTAAATCGATCCAAACCAACTCAAATTCAGAATTTGACTTCGACCCATGTCCTAAAATTTGTTGATCTCCATCTTGAGCCTTTCAAAACCTTGAAATTTGGCCAAAGGTGGTCTCCGGGAACTTTCGGTCGTGTTTTCCTTTCCTGATAGCATTCCGGCTAGGGAAGTCTGGCCCTCCAGGCCCGGATTGTCCAAACACTCTAAAATGAAATCAATATCATCTAAGGATAAGATTTATGATATATTCGAATAGTTATTTAGATGATATGCTCACAATGTGGACTAACATTAACATTGTTGATGTTTTGTTGTACTGACTTCGCCCTTGGCTTGCAGGATATATGGAATCAGCTGTAGGCACTTCAGGGGCCTCCACCGAAAAGGACAAGGGAAAGAAATCTGGAAGGGCCACCAGGGGAAAAGAAGATAAGGATCAGATGAAGTTTCAGTTCCAAGGTGAGCCGCTCTAGTCAAAGGTCTCGACCGACTGGAAAGAAATCTCAGACACTAACATCGACCAAGTGGACATAGATGAGTTCACCCAGAGGGTCAAGGTCGACCCTAAAACAAAGAATGCCAGAATGATAAGGTAGAGCGGAATCGCCAAGGCTGTCGGCTTCCCTCCTTCTCTGATAGCACATGAACTCATGATGGCCTATAGGGAGGCTTATCAAGCGGACACCAGAACAATTATGGACAAAGAGGGGAACATCCTTGCCGACATGTCCCCGGAAGGAATCACAAAAACCTTCCACATTCCCACATTCCCACATATGGAGGTCCCCACTTTGGAGCAGTGTCAGGCAGCGTGGGATGCCAATCCGTTGGGCTGCAAGAAATCAATTAACCTTTACTGGCTTAAGTAGAAATGGGGCAGCGCGGCAAAAGTTCCCCAAGAGCTGTTCTGCAGTGACTTCCAGGACTATCACGACTTGGTGACTATGCTAAGCAGGGTCATGGGTCTCCCAGCAGCTGCCTACTTCCAAGAGTGGATGGCATACTACATAGAGCAAATCCTGCGAGGGAATGAGGATGTTAACAACAAAACCTCATTCGACTGGGGAGGCATCATCAGCAACTGCTTCCACGAGCAGTTTGTGAACGTTAAGAAAAGCTCCAAGTTCTACATGACCTCGTACTTGGTATACTCCCTGGCAGGCCAAAGGCAATACAGTGGACTATTTGTAGCACCGAATCAGGGGCACAAGCGAGGGCTCAAACCGTTCGACAAGTACCCTCAGCTCCAATACCGCCACTTCAAGAAAGAGTACTGTCGGGTCAATGATGCCTTCACTGGCCATGTCATCAGATTGATCGCAGGAGACTTCGAGAGGAGAGTCTCCCATAGTGCCAGGGCGCTCCTAAGGGAGTATGTTTTCCTGTATATTCAATTCCCCAAATTCACCTACATCCATGCCTAGGGATTCACGGAACGGCCGAACAAGTCGCCAAGGTACCCTAACGACAGAATCATTCTCCTAGAGCTTTCCGGCAGCTCCAACACATTCAGATAGTTTTCAGCAACAAGCACGTAGCAGGGATCCCTTATCCCATGACCCTCGGCCAGAGCCAGTATCGATTGCAGACATCTCAGTGCGCCGGTAACTCTAAGAAAGAACTTAAGGAATATCATTTTGATTGGTACATGACACGCCCGTGTATGGATCTGCATGGCCATGTGAGGAAGGCACTAGGGCCAGCTTATGCTCACCAATACCACATTGAGGACTTCTGGGTAGACTGCCAAGATGACAAGGAGGTCCGCGCAAGGCACTACATGCGCATGACGGTGTTATTTCTAAGAAGAGTGTGACTGTTTCAGGTGCCGGACCAGCTCAAAGAAGACAAGTCTACAATAGTGCACCCAAGGTACCCTGCAGTTGCTAACCTGCCAATACCGTCGATCGACTGGGATGAGCAGGAGGTCAATGACCTGGATACTATCACCCAGCCGATCATAGCTCGCACCAAGGAGTGGGTCGACAGGCGGGTCACTCAACTGAAGCAATGAGGGGTGACCCTAACATATGAGGCACTCAAGATCGAGCCAAGCGCCATGGAGGACGTTGCCGCCTCTACATCAGCTCGTGAGACATCCAAATCTCCCCCCGTCACCAGGTCTCAGAAGAGAAAAGAAATAGAAACTGCACAGTTTGCAGACCCTAAGGAGCAAGCGAAGAAGGACACGGGAGGCTCATCTCCCAAGAGGCTCAAGCAGGCAGTGGCTACAACAGAAGTGCAGCCTCCCTTGCTCCTTCCTTCCCCGACCGATGTGTTGCCCACCTCTCAGGCCTCAATCGCCTCATCTCCACAGGCGGTAGACATCTCTGTTCATCTTGCCTCTTCGCCCCCGGCTAGATCAATAATCAACGTCGATTCCTCTTTTGGCATGATCACTTCTCCTTCCTCTACCACCATGTCACCCATTACCTCCCTGCCTCTGGCAACAATAGCGTTGCCTGTCCCCCTTTCCACCATACCCAACGCTATCACACAACATCTACAAAGTCTTCCCCCTGAGCTCTCACAACTCCTAATGGACCCCGCACTCCAAGTGGCCCTCGCCCAAGCCCTGGCAACCGCTCAGCCTTCACAACCACCAACAGGGCTGCCGGCGATGGAAGCCACAATGCAAATATCGAAAGAATTGGAGGAGCAAGAGCAGGAGGCCTCGAAGCCTATTAAGGAGGAGGCTGACAAATATCATGAGCATCCTGAATATGAGCATCGAACCATCGACAAGGTGGCCTATGAGGAAGAAGATACAGGCTCCTCAAAGAGCAGGGATGAAGAGGATGGCTCAGGTGATAAGGAGATTATTCAGACATTCGATGAGGATATCGAGGAGGAGTCGGCTTAGTAGCCGAAGGATGTTGGGGAGGCAGAACTGACATCACATGGTGAAGAGGGACACCGCAAGAGGGGCAACCTGAAAAGGATATCACTGAGGGCGAGACCCATGTTGTGAAGAGCACTGAGGCCGTGGCTGCTGAAGAGAAGAAAGAAGAGGAGGCAGAAAAAGAAGAAGATCCCGCCTAGGTTTTGTCCACCAAGCTGCCCGTCAGACACCTCGTATTTGTTCAAGACTCCGATGAGGAGGAGGACGCTGCCAAGGAGAAGGAAAAGCCTCAAAAGGAAAAAGAGGCAAAAGTCTTGTCCTTGACTAAGAAAGGTGAGGGCAGCGATGATGCACCAAAGGACAAATCTCCTATGCCCGACTGGTTGGAAAAATAGCTGGAGAAGGCTACCCCAGTACTGAAGGAACCGAGGGCGAGGCTGGAAGCCATCTTGGCTCGATCCTTGACCACAACAAAGAAGGAGAAGAAGCCTAAAGTCCATTCCAGGATAACCATGGATGCTTCTGGATCCCGAGCAGCACAAATAGCAATGCCTACAGTTGGCCAGGAGGGCGTGAGCTACAACATGTCCACCATCGACTTGGGGACAACCACCAGAGAACAGAAGGTTCAACATCTAGAGGAGTCAGTTGCCATAGTAGTGCACTTGATCAAACAAGACAAGGTCACCAAGGACAAGCTTAAGGCGCAGGTTGCTGCCTTAACGGACTATATCCAGCAGTGGTCCACAGTGGATGACCTACCCATCACCTCCACGGCCACACCGCAGTTGCTCTCCAAGGAGAAGATTGACAAGATGGAGAGGAGGAAGAACTTAGAGAAAACAACTAAGAATTGGATCCAACAGGTCGTAAGCATCGGGAACGTGGGAATCGGCTTAGCTGTGCAAATAGCCAATAAGTTCCTGGACCTGATCCAGTCCCTGGAAAGAACGAAGAAGCTCTGCACCAATTTTCCCACCATCTACGACTCCACCTTCCAGTGAGTTGAAGTCATACTTCAGATGCCTGAGGATACATGGGAAGAGAAGCTAAAACTGAAGAAAGAGGATCATTGGCTGGTGGAAATATGGCGCAGAGACCTTGTCAATCGGAAGGAAAGGATGGAGCAGATCGTGAACAAGGTAGATCCAGATATAGAGTGGATCAAGGAGATCCGGGCAGAATGCACCGAGTACCTCAAGCTAATGACGGGCTATGATATGCCCATGGTGCAAATGGATGCCGAAAAGATCAAGCCGTACTTCGAGAAGAAGATGAAAGATGGGACGGCCAGAGAAATCACCACTGAATTCCTGAGTTTTGCTGCCCGTGCCTTCGATCGATCAGAGCTGTTCAGGGACCAGGGCTCCAAGGATGATGAAGATTGGAAGTGGCTGGAGGAGAACGCCAAAGAATGGAGCTATCAGGCGTTGAGATGCAAAGTCCTCAAGATCGACAAGCTCCAGACCGTAATCCTCAAGTACATAGAGCATGCAGCCTCCGAGGAGCAAGAAGATAGCCCAGCTAAGGAAGAAGACCTCCCTGAAGAGTAGCTAAAGCCAAGAGGACAACAATTAGCTACAGGACGAAAGAGCAATAGTGTCATCCACTAGATGACGAAATAGGGAAGGGACAAAAGATGTTTTTTAATTGTAAATCTATTTGGGGGTAGGTGAAACCATATTTTGTAATGAATCTTGGCCACACAATGGAAATGAATCTTGGCCATTCATTTGGTTTTTTGGAAACTATAAATAGAGCACTCCCCTCATTTGCAAAAGTGAGAGTTGAGTTGTTGTAAAGGCATGCTACTAAAATTTATAAGAAATAACATTGACTTGGTGTATTTCCTTGATTTCTCTCATATCATTTGATTCATTTCTCCAATTTCATATGCTTAGCTTAGATCTCTTTGCTGTTTAGTTAGTTGTTCATATTATTTGGATAATCTTAGGAATGTTGTTGGCTGATTGTGAAAATTCATGTTTTGTTGATGATCCCTTAGTCCATACTTTTTGCTGTTTGCTGAAGGTAGATAGCTGTGCAAAGTTAGCCTGGACTTGATTTGAAGCTGCCCCAAACATTTATCTTTAATTCATGCATGTACATGGTGGAGGAAGGATGAAATATTTGTAGCCCCTTAGAAGATAGCACAATTTCCATAATACTGTGAAATCCCTGGTTAAGTGGGATATTGTTTTGAGGAATTGTCCATTGCAGGAACTCCATTGTCACTGTTCGCAGCAAGCTTTAGGCTTAGGAACTTTTCTTCTCCTTCGCTCTTTTCCACTTTTTTAGAAACTGATCAATACCAAGGTTCATTGCACATTGTAAAGAAAAATCTAACAACTAGATGGATTCCAAGATTGTTGTTTGAACCTACAGCCGATGCATATCAACTTCCCATCCTAGGAACTCCTTTTCAAAGATCCAACTTCATGCTTTATGTTTATACTTTGTATTTTTTGTAAGACCACTTTGTGATTCCAGCAAATCACATCAAACTACTGAGGTATCTAAGCACTGTCATGACCTGACATCCAAGAGACCTTGGGATAGTGTTCTGTAATTCGATTGTGGGAAATTGTCTTTCAAGAGAGGTAGTGCGCCTATGCACTGCCTGTGTTGAGAAGTGCATAAAAATGCCATCAACAGAACTGGTGCCAGAAGGAGGGCTGACACGTTGGGAATCCAAAGCTGAAGGTCGGAAGTGATTCATTTTATGCCCTCCTCCTCCTAACGCCATCAACAGAACTGGCGTTAGAAGGAGGGCCTCCATGAAGATACTAAGTTAAAGGATAAAGCAAAGCTAGATCAGATTGGATCATTCTCCCCGGAAAGGTTTCAGAGAGTTCTACGGTCAACACCAAACAAGGGAGAATTTGAAGAATTGCAGCCTCCCACGAGGGAAAAACGAGCTCAAGGAAGCAGTGCCGCCTCTTCCTCTTCCTCCATTCCATCTTCCTCCATTTCACCCCCACCTTCATTTGGCTGGCCCTCATCTTCCACCCAACTATCTCAAATAGCATTTGCACATCTTACCTTCGACAGCCAGGGGTTCGCTCCTCTCCCGGCCCTTTCAGCCCAAGGCACAGTCTAGGCAGCCATAACTCAAGGGCAGCCCCACATTGTGGTTGTATTGCCAATACAGCCCCAAATCCTTGTCCTCCAATAGGAAGTGCCACCTCCACCTTCCCCCATGGCTTGGCTTGCGCATAATCCGTCGCCTATACATTTTGCAGTCTACAATGATATGCCCAAGAATATGGAGGGCTTTTGTTCGAAGTTCCATCCATGAGACATGCAAAGAACAGCTGAGGAGCATATCAAGATATTCGAAACGACGATCACCGAAATGCAAGTAGACCACGAGGATGTTGTGTGTCGCCTCTTTTCGCATTCGTTGGGAGAAGACGCCTTTTACTGGTACATCAATCTGCCGAGGGGATCCATCACCTCGTGGAACCTGATGAAGAATGCCTTTCTGCAAAAATACAAGATCTCTATCAACCATGCAGACCTTTACCAACAGTTCATGTCCATCAGAAGAGAGGTCAACGAACCTATCGGCTCCTTCAATGATCGCTTCCATCGGGCCCATATGCAGCTTCAGGATCCTTACGTCCATAATGATGCGGCGGCTCCCCCGTCTATTACGCGGCCCTAGACAACCTCACGTCGGCCTTGGTAAAAAGGATGTGCCCACCACCCGCTACCCTACTGGCAGCCTACGCAGAAGTCGTTGTCGCCAGTGCGGACTTGGGGCAAAATATCTCTGACCCGCTGCCCTCCTTGGGGCCAGTAGCCCAACCAATACAGATTCAAGGGCTCAATCAGGCGTTTGCTCATCAAACCCCTCTCATGAACCAGGTGCCCCAATTGCCTATGGTGCCGCATCTAGGGCAGCCGTTGAACTATGCACCTCCCGCTTCTTCCTATTTGCAACCACAGCAGCAATACCAATACTCTCAGATTGCTCTGCAACAGCAGGCATATTCCCAACAGCCCCAGGTGTCGTTGTATCTGTCGAGACTGGACTTTCCTCTAGCCTATCAAAATCAGCCACCGGCCCTGCCCGCTTTTCTCCAAAACCCGGCCCCATCGCCTGGAGGTGCGACCGAGAAAGACAAGCTAGAGGAGCTGATCGAAATGATTAAGAAGATGTCCACGGAGATGACGCATCTGAAGAACCAGAATAATCAGTTGTAGGCCTCCCAACGCAACTTCCAGGCCAATCTCAACAAGGACAGTCAAGAGTCTCGAGATAATAGAGACAACAGAGATAATCGGGAGGTAGATACTTCCTCCAGGAAGAATTATGAGAGGGGGCAGAATTCTAATCAAAATGCAGAAAGAAGACATTCTCAGAGGCAAAATCGCGTGTGGAACACCAGGCTTAACAATGGTGGTGTCTCCACGCCATTTGATCAACTAGCAAGCAACAACAAAACATCCAACGGCGTATATCTGGCTGAAGCAACTTTGTCTGGATGGTGCCGACTTCACAAAACCAGCAGGCATTCTGAGCTAGATTGTCCCGAGTTCCAGACAGCCACCGAAATCTTCCAGGTGGAGGTACAAAATGTAATCGACAATGCCAACTGCAGGGACATCGTCCCATCTGAGCCATATGATTCCTCATGTCTAGTAGTCAATCATGCACCGTTTTCGTGAGGAGACCGCAACGAGCCCGAAGTCGAGCCTACTCCTACTGAGGATGAGAAAGTGCAGGAGGTAAGTAATGAACAAACCTTAGCTCAACTTTTTGATTCAGTAGATAATGGTCTGGTGGATGAAGAACTATTCGTGGATGAGGTCCACATGTTCCATCAATGGTCAAGTCCATACTTCCTTAGAAATAGGTAAGCGGGTGGACCCTTCACAACTTCTACCCCACCAAACAACTTCGCCACCCCACCTGATCCAAATGCAAGCAATAACCCAGGGCTCCCTCATATACCCGCCCAATATCTCAACAAGAACCAATCCCAAAACCAACCGCAAGGTCAGCCTCAGAGCCAACCCCAAAATTTGCCTGGGCAAACCAAGATTCAAACCCCTAGTTCTCCCATGGGCCAAGCTTTTAGCTCCGAAATCGAGAAAATAGGCGAATATGTGGCGGAAGAGTTCAAGAAGGTCAAAATCAGTTTGTCAGCCTTCGAATTACTTAAAGTTCCTGCCGTAAGGCATGCCTTCTTCAGAGTTCTCAATGGGACTCCATCCTCTAATATGACACAAGAGACCCCAGCCAAGAGGGTAACCTTTGAGGAGCTCAGGAAAGAACAAGAAATGCAGGACAATACTGGAAGAAGGAACATTGTGCCCACAAATCAGGCGGCAAGTAGATACTTTGAAAAGCAGCCAGAAAGGGCTAGTAGACAGCCTCCCAAGGACCAGAAATTTAAGCAAACCAAGGATACAGGAAGTGATAGGAACAAAGGTCAAATAGCTCAAATGGACACACCTGTAGGCATCCTCCAAGGGAGACCGGAAACTCCCCCTTTCCTGACTACCATTAGGGTCTTTAGGAAGAATTTGCACAACTGCCTGCTCGATTCAAGTGCGTCTGCCAACGTCATGCCCTTGGCCATATGTAAAACTCTTGGTATCACCCCCATGCCTTCAAAGAGAAAGGTCACCCAGCTAGACAAAACAGAGATTAACATCATAGTTGAAATAAACCGCATCCCCATGCAAATCGCTGCGGATCCCCGGATACAGTAGGTTGTTGATATCCAAGTGGCGGACATTCCCGATGCTTATGGAATTATTCTGGGGAGGGATTTCACCAAGGCGCTAAATGGATACACCGCCACAGACCTTTCTCACATGTGGTTGCCATGGAAAGGGCTGCCAAACCAAATCCGCATCGACCGTTATCCCCGTATGAAGTATATGATCACGAAATACAATAATCTCAGCGAGGTGTTGTTCGCCGAGACCGATTTAGGGAATTATCACCCTTTTGCTTACCAAAATGAGCTTGAGCTTCAAGAAGAACGTGTAGATGAAGTATTGTTGGTGTTGTGCAGTCCCTTGGCAAATCCCGTTCGAATGCCCCCAGACACAGAAGTGTTGGCAGAAACTGATGATAAGCCGGATAGGGATGACAACTAGGGATTGCTCGATGGCTTCCAAGATTTCATGGAAAAGTTTGCAAGGGATCAGCTCAGCCTAGGAGCTAGAATGAATTTTTAGGACCTATTATTACCGAATTGGAGTAGGGTACACAATGCTGCTCACTCCGAATTCGACTGTTGCTTGTGCCAAGTAGCAGTGGAGCATGTTAAGAAAGCCGCTACTCCTCTGACACAAACACCAAAGGAGGCACCAGCATAACCACCTGTTGATCATTGCCTCAAACCTGAAAACCCCCCTAAGATCACAAGGCCCGCCGTCCAGATGAAAGGGAATGGAGGCTCAGTCAGACCCAAAGACAAGGAACCCTCCACGTGCTGGATGCTCTGATTTGATGGATCAAAGTCAAGGCAAGGAGCTGGAGCAGGGATCGAACTCATCAGTCCAACGGGTAAGACATTTCTCACTGCCCATTGATTACAGTTTTATTGCACCAATAACGAAGCAGAATATGAGGCTTTAGTCCTTGGCCTTCTTATGGCCTTGAAGAAAAATGTGAAAGTGTTGCAAGTCTTCGGGGATTCCGTACTTGTAGTTAAGCAGGTCAGAAAATTGTACTCCTACCATGATCGAAGACTCACCAATTATAGGCACAGGGTTTGGGATCTCTTAGAGGGCCTAGATGCATTCAACATACAATTGATCCCTCGTGCTCAAAATCACACAGCGGACGCCTTGGCTCAATCAGCTAGCACGTTACAGCCCCTCTCTTTGTCTGGGCTCAAGAAGTTCACTGTTGAAATAACATCCATGCCATCGGTCCTGGATAATGTTACTCACTTACAGGTCTTCAATGATGATAAGCATATCCTCCAGTTCATCACAAGTTCTGATGTCTTTACAGCTCAAATAATTGACGAAGCTAATCCACAGGAGGCTGAATTGGACATAGAAGGGGTTATTAATCTCAAGACCAACACGATCCCCAGAGGCATGGTTCAACTAGAGCATGTATTCTATTTAGATCAGATCAGGGATCAGGATCGACAAACAAAAAAGGAGGCTATAAGCAACCAGTGCAATGCTCACAACCTGGGAACGACCGAGGAGATCAAGAATGTTTTTATTGGGATCGAAGGTGTGCACACCTAAAGAAAAGAGAGGAATTACAGATGCGTTGTGAAGATACCATGATGTGGTGGCATGGGGTTACGAAGATTTGAAAACATACAACACCTCTGTCATCACACACACCATCCCTCTGAAGATGGAAGTAAGGCCATTCCGCCAGCGGTAGCGCCCTATTAATGTCTTGCTAGAACCTGTCGTTTACAAGGAGGTGCAGAAATTGCTTTCAGCAAGAATCATCTTTCCCGTCAGGCACTCCACATGGGTGGCCAATTTGGTCCCGGTCAGGAAAAAGAATGGAGAGATTAGATTGTGCATAGATTTCCACAATCTAAATCGCGCCTCAGAGAAGGACAACTATCCAGTTCCTTCACTGGATGAAGTGCTGCAAATTGTCAACGGCTCCTAGATGATGTCGTTCCTCGACGGATACTCTGGGTATAATCAGGTAATGGTGCAATATGAGGATTGCCACAAGACGACATTCACCACTAAGTGGGGGACGTTTGCATATAGAAGAATGTCGTTCGGGCTCATCAACTCTGGTGCCACTTTCCAACGCGCCATGGATATCGCCTTCAAGGACCTGATTGGCAAATGTATAATCATATATATGGATGATTTGACCGTATTCTCCAAGAAGCGAGGTGATCACATCTCCGACCTATGCAAAGTATTTCAGAGATGTCGGGAATTCAGGGTTTCTCTCAACCCCAAGAAGTGCATTTTCAGAGTGACTGAAGGTAGGCTGCTCGGGCACATCATCTCAGAGCAAGGAATCTCCATTGATCCTGAGTGCATTAAGTCATTACTCAAGATTCAGCCCCCGGGCAACAAGAAGAAATTAAAGTCTTTCTTCGGAAAGATCAACTTTGTCCAGAAATTCATCACGGGTTTCGCGAAAATCATCAAACCTCTCAATGCCATGCTCAAAAAGGACGCCAAAGTTGAATGGATGCCAGAGGCCAAACAATCCTTTGAGGAAATCAAACGGGCCATTGCTGAGGCACCTATGTTAGTCAGTCTGGATTATCTGAAGCCATTCTATATCTACTCGTTTGCTTCAGAGCATTCTTGTGCTAGTATGTTGACCCAAAAGGACGATGAAGGAAATGAGCATCTGATCACCTTCATGAGTGCTCCCCTCAAAGATGCTGAATTGCATTACCACAACATAGAAAAGCAGGCGTATGCTCTCGCTAGGGGAGTAAAGAAATTTAGACTCTACATTCTATGCAACAAGGTGTTCGCAATTGTCCCCGACCCAGCAATCAAAATGCTACTCATGCAAAATGAGTTGGGCAAACAAAGGGCTAAGTGGGTCACCCTGCTCCAAGAGTATGATATGGAGATCCAACCGATGAAATTGGTAAGAGGGTAGGCACTCACCCGTACAATGGTCGAAACAGCAGTAGAGGCTGGACCTGAACTCACGGTACAATAGTATCAGCTTGAAGACGTCTCCTCAGGAGAATGGTACCAAGATGTCATTTTTTATCTACTAAATCATAAGTGTCCACCGCATCTACAAGGAGTCTAGAAGAGGCCCCTGAGATTGAAAAGTAATGATTATATGTTACAGGGTTCCATTCTTTATAAGAAGAATCATGAGGGAGTTTATTTAAGATGCCTCAACAAGGAGGAAGCAGAACGCGTTCTGAGGGAGTTTCACAATAAGTTTGGTACAGGCCATGGCTCGAGTTCTTCTATAGCACATGGGATATTAAGGGTAGGGTACAATTGGCCAACTGTCTTCAAAGATGCCCATTGCCATGTTCGTTCATGTCATACGTGTCAGACCGCTGCCACCAGGGAGAGGAACGCTGCTGTCCCACTGCAGCCCGTGCTGGAGGTAAGGCCTTTTGCGCAATGGGGTCTCGACTTCATCAGTCTGGTAAGCCCTCCATCATCTATGGGACACAGGTACATTCTGACCGCTACTGATTATTGTACTACATGGACGGAAGCAATAGTTTGTAAGCATTGTACAATTGAAGTAGTTACCAATTTCTTAGAAAGTTTCATTTTAAATCGCTTTGGTTGTCCGTATGCTTTAGTATGTGATAATGGACCTGCCTTCGCTTCATTAAAATTTGCTAACTGGGCGTTTGACTATGGGGTTGCCCTCAAATTCTCATCCAATTATTACCCTCAGGGCAATGGCCTTGCCGAGTTCACGAACAAGAATTTGATTACCGTGATCAAGAAGCTGCTAGATAGGAATCCCAAGGACTGGCATACCCAGCTCTGTTTTTCCCTTTGGGTTGATCGCACCCGCCACAAGGCTGCCCTTGGTGATTCTCCGTTCCACCTTGTCTATGGCCTTGAGCCTATATTCCCCATCCACCTGAAGATTCCTACTCTTTAGTTCATCAACAATTTTTATGAAGGAGGAGATCGTAGGGAAGCTCGTTTCGCTGAACTTTTACATTTAGAGGAAGTCCGAAATCACGTGATAGAAAATTTTGCCAAGCATCACGGCGTAGTTAAGAGATGGTTCGACTGCTGGGCCAAAATCAAGGCCTTTAGAATCACAGATTTGGTCCTATATTGGGACAAGACCCATGAGAAGAAAGGGGGACACAACAAATTCGACAAGCTCTGGCTTGGCCCCTTTCAAATAGCTGAGATTTTGGGAGATAATGCCTTCCGCCTAAAGAACTTAACTGGAGAGAATGTCTCGTTGCCAGTCAACGGGTAGCACCTGAAGCATTGCTTCCAAGCTTGAGCTCCTTCGAGCTCTTTGTTGTAAATACATGTACATAGGATAGAATAGGTGCTTTCTTACTTGTTTGTCTTCTGTTTGTGTCGCCTTTTGCTTTCTCCCTCCCGGCAGTTTTATTTTTGAAAGAGGTTTCCCACTCCTTTGCGGTGGTTGTGCTTGCCTAACAAGCGGTTCACTTTGCTGTCTGTTCTTTGTGTTTTCTGGCTAAACATTCATTCTAGACTATCGGTCTTTGTAGAGCTGTTCGTGAATGATTTCCTTGTCTGAACTCTGCTCAGAACTTACCCCTTCACCAGATCTTCTTATCCGCATCTCAGATCTCGCACAAATCACATAATAATAAATTCTGAAGGATCGTACTATGGTTATTATGACACCTTAGTGAGTGAAAAATCTTAAGTCTACTCCAGTGACCACTGCAGTCTCAAACCCATTGTAGGCTTCAATGCTTACCTGGTCAAACTAAAGGGTAAAAGAAAGAAGTGAAATATCAAAGAAAAAAAGAGAAAAGAAACACTAAAAAAGGAAATAAATGACCGTATGGGTGTTCGGGTAACTCTACCGGGGCTATGGACACCCGACCGGCAGTAGAGCAATATCCATGAAATTGTGGCGACAACTCTGCTGGGGCTATGGATGCCTGACTGGCAGCGGGGCAATGTCCAGGTTACTTTTGGTGTTAGGCAACTTATGTAGCTCACTCGGTTGAAGTGATAACTCTTGTTACTATCCCTAGGAAAGGAATGAACTCACTTCACACACGCTTCTGAGATGCCATGTAAGCTGACCCAATTAAGGATCTCGTTCTCCCGGATTCATCCTTGGAAGCCACTCCTAGTCTGCGAAACCAGAGATTCTGGGTCCTTAATGAATATTTATCCCTAGAACGCTCCGGAGCGTTCTCCAGTGGAGTCACCATTTGTTGTGCCCTCAGCACACACGCCCCGTTCGGAACGGGGACCCTCTTTTCTTTCGCCTTGTCAGGTCTTTCAGGGCCACCTCATTTTGCATGCCCCTCTTTTTTTTTATGTTCCGCATGGTCGATATTGCTCTAAGGTTTCACCCTAAAATCAACCATGCTTTCCCTTTTGGTTTTTGCTGCCCTCGGGGCCTCATGGGTTCCTTTGGCATTTATGGCTATGGGGCGGCCCTGGGCCCCTCCGGGCCCGGGCCTCCGGAGTTCCCCTTTCGGGCTTCCCCCTTTCGCTCGCCGCCCTTCGTGGCATTCCCTGGGCGTCTTTCCGCCCCTCGGGGCCCGCCCCGCCGCTTTCCATTTGGAATTCCCTAAAGTTTTGCCGGGCGGTGCCTGCCCCTTCGGGCCCCGAACCCCGGAAGTCTGTCTCCGGACTTCCATTTGGGGTTCGCTATCCGCCTTCACTCTCCGTCCGTGGGTTGGTTTTGACCGCTTGCCGTGGGACTCGCCGGGCCCAGCCGTCTGAAGTTTCATCCTCGGAACTCCTTGACGGTTCTGCCGTCGTCCACGGCGGAACTCCGACGGCTCCCTGCCATCCGGGTCCCGGCCCGGCCCGTCCCTCGTCGCCACCACTTAGCAATGTGTAAATCTTTCGGCGCCGAACCTCAAACTGTCTGCTAAGCCCCGGGCCCCGGGATGTCTATCGCCGCCGCCGTCACCCAAGCAGCACGAAGAAATCTTCGGCGACAAACTCCCGACAGCTCCCCGCCCTCCAGGCCCCGAGAGTCCCGTCGCCGCTGACTTAATTTCAAATTCCACCAACTTTTGGCACATACGTACCTGCATTTAATGAGCGCATTAATGGTGCCCTGGGTATATAATACCTGGCCCGCCAAGGTCATTATCACATTGCGAATTGAGCTGAATTGGAGCAGCGATTAACTAAAGCACACCACCTTCTGCAACATCTCGATCGTCACCATCAAGTTCACTCCGACGATCCCCAGTAGACTTCACGCCTCGCCATTTAGCATATCCAAGGTAGGCCGTCCCCATTCACCCTCCAATCTTTTTTCATCGTTTTAGGGAATTAAAATGAATTAAACAATGGGTTAAAATGATTAAATAAAAAGAACACCCCATCGCGCCCATAACCCATGTCTTCAAAATCTCCCAAACCCCTTGGAACGACCCTTGCCGCCGGCTCGAGACCTTTCTCGGTCGTGGCTGTTCTTGGCACAGGGCAGTCAGGGATCCCGGGCCCGATATTGGCCTTCTCCGCCAGCCTCCACTGTTAAAATCAAACTCTGAATCCTCCTGGCGGAAAGTGCACCCTCCGGGCCCGGTTCGTCGGGCTTCCTCCATTGGGTTTCCTTGTCCCTTTCGCCAGGCTTGAGCAACCAAAGCGATCCGCCTCTCCAGTTCCCAGATCCCGACGGCTGCTCCGCCGTTTAAACTTGAACTTAGCTCGCGTCCTTTGTTCCTTTCGAGCCCGGCCGTCCAGAGTTCCGTCCCGGAACTCCGTGACGGTTCCGCCATTGCTCACGGTGGAACCCTCCCTGTTGCCCGACCTTCGGGCCCCAGGGATACGTTTGCCGCCGCTGTCGCCCGACTAATGCTAAAATATCACAGCGGCCATCATCTCGCGTCGCCCCGCCTTCCGGGCCCCAAGAGCCTGTTCGCCGTCGTCGCCCAAGCATTCCAAAAATCTCACGGTGGCCTCGGACTCTCGTCCTCCTGCCCTCCGAGTCTCGGGCTGCCCTTCACCGCTGCTGTTCGAACCATTGTTGAAATATCACGGCGGCCCTCGTGTTGCGTCTGCCCGACTGCCGGGCCCCAGAGATCCGAATGCCGTTATGCCTAAGTGTCATACCCTCCATGCCGCCATCCTTTGGCGTCGCGGGTCCCGGTCCTCGGACTTCTGTCGTCGGACTTCCTCGGCCAGATTTCCGCCTAGAGTCCGCCGTTGCCGGCTTCCTTCGCCTGACTGCCTTCCAGCCTGGAACCTCCGAAGCTCTTTAAATCGATCCAAACCAACTCAAATTCAGAATCTGACTTCGACCCATGTCCTAAAATTTGCTGATCTCTGTCTTGAACCTTTTGAAACCTTGAAATTTGGCCAAAGGTGGTCTCCGGGAACTTTCGGTCGTGTTTTCCCTTCCTGACAGCATTCCGGCCAGGGAAGTCCGGCCCTCCGAGACCGGATTGTCTAAACACTCTAAAATGAAATCGATATCATCTAAGGATAAGATTTATGATATATTCAAATAGTTATTTAGATGATATGCTCATAATGTGCACTAACATTAACGTTGTTGATGTTTTGTTGTACTGACTTCACCCTCGGCTTGCAGGATATATGGAATCAGCTGCAGGCACTTCAGGGGCCTCCGCCGAAAAGGACAAGGGCAAGAAATCTGGAAGGGCCGCCAGGGGAAAAGAAGATAAGGATCAGATGAAGTTTTAGTTCCAAGGTGAGCCGCTCCGGTCAAAGGTGTTGACCGACTGGAAAGAAATCTCAGACACTAACATCGGCCAAGTGGACATAGATGAGTTCACCAAAAGGGTCAAGGTCGACCCTAAAACAAAGAATGCCAGAATGATAAGGCAGAGCAGAATCACCAAGGCTGTCGGCTCCCTCCTTCTCTGATAGCACCTGAACTCGTGATGGCTTGCAGGGAGGCTTATCAAGCGGACACCAGAACCATTATGGATAAGGATTGGAACATCCTTGCCGACATGTCCCCGGAAGGAATCACAAATACCTTCCACATTCCCACATTCCCACATATGGAGGTCCCCACTTTCGAGCAGTGTCAGGCGGCGTGGGATGCCAATCCGTTGGGCTGCAAGAAATCAATTAACCTTTACTGGCTTAAGGAGAAACGGGCAACGCGGCAAAAGTTCCCCAAGAGCTGTTCTGCAGCTACTTCCAGGAGGACTATCACGACTTGGTGACTATGCTAAGTAGGGTCATGGGTCTCCCAGCAGCCGCCTACTTCCAAGAGTGGATGGCATACCACATAGAGCAAATCCTATGAGGGAATGAGGACATTAACACTAAAACCTCATTCGACTGGGGAGGCATCATCAACAACTGCTTCCACGAGCAGTTTGTGAACGTTAAGAAAAGCTCCAAGTTCTACAGGACCTCATACTTGGTATACTGCCTGGCAGGCCAAAGGCAATACAGTGGACTATTTGTAGCACCAGATCAGGGGCACAAGTAAGGGCTCAAACTGTTCGACAAGTACCCTCAGCTCCAATACCACCACTTCAAGAAAGAGTACTGTTGGGTCAATGATGCCTTCACTGGCCATGCCATCAGATTGATCGCAGGAGACTTGGAGAGGAGAGTCTCCCATAGCGCCAGGGCGCTCCTAAGGGAGTATGCTTTCCTGTATATTCAATTCCCCAAATTCACCTACATCTGTGCCTAGGGATTCACGGAACGGCCGAATAAGTTGCCAAGGTACCCTAACGACATAATCATTCTCCTAGAGCTTTCCCGGCAGCTCCAACACATTCCGACAGTTTTCAACAACAAGCACATAGTAGGGATCCGCTATCCTATGACCCTCGGCCAGGGCCAGTATCGATTGCAGACATCTCAGTGCGCCGGTAACTCTGAGAAAGAACTTAAGGAATATCATTTTGATTGGTACACAGCATGCCCGCATATGGATCCGCACGGCCATGTCAGGAAGGCACTAGGGCCAGCTTATGGTCACCAATACCACGTTGAGGACTTCTGGGCAGACTGCCAAGATGACAAGGAGGTCCGCGCAAGGCACTACATGCGCATGATGGTGTTATTTCTAAGAAGAGTGTGACTGTTCCAGGTGTTGGACCAGCTCGAAGAAGACGAGTCTACAATAGTGCACCCAAGGTACCCTGTAGTCGCTAACCTGCCAATACCGTTGATCGACTGGGACGAGCAAGAGGTCAATGACTTGGATACTATCACCTAGCCGATCATAGCTCGCACCAAGGAGTGGGTCAACGGGTGACCCTAACATATGAGGCGCTCAAGAGCGAACCAAGCACCACAGAGGATGTTGCTGCCTCTACATCAGCTAGTGAGACATCCAAATCTCCCCCCGTCACCAGGTCTCAGAAGAGAAAAGAAATGGAAACTGCACAGTCTGCAGACCCTAAGGAGCAAGCGAAGAAGGACATGGGAGGCTCATCTCCCAAGAGGCTCAAGCAAGCAGTGGTTACAATAGAAGTGCAGCCTCCGTTGCTCCTTCCTCCCCTGACTGGTGTGTTGCCCACCTCTCAGGCCGCAATTGCCTCATCTCCGCAGGCGGTAGACATCTCTGTTTATCTTGCCTTTTCGCCTCCAGTCAGATCAATAATTAATGTTGATTCCTCTTCTGGCATGATCACTTCTCCTTCCTCTACCACCATGTCACCCATTACCTCCCTGCCTCTGGCAAAAATAGCGTCGCCTATCCCCCTTTCCACCATAACCGACGCTATCACACGACATCTACAAAGTCTTCCCCCTGAGCTCTCACAACTCCTAATGGACCCCGCACTCCAAGCGGCCCTCGCCCAAGCCCTCGCAACCGCTCAGCCTTCACAACCGCCAACAGGGCCGCCAGCGATGGAAGCCACAATGCAAATATCGAAAGAATTGGAGGAGCAAGAGCAGGAGGCCTCGAAGCCTATTGAGGAGGAGGCCGACGAATATCATGAGCATCCCGAATATGAGCATCAAACCATCGACAAGGTGGCCTATGAGGAAGAAGAGACAGGCTCCTCCGAGAGTAGGGATGAAGAGGATGGCTTGGGTGATAAGGAGATTATTCAGACATTCGATGAGGATATCGAGGAGGAGTTGGCTCAGTAGTCGAAGGATGTTGGGGAGGCAGAACAGCCATCACATGGTGAAGAGGGACAGCTGCAAGAGGGGCAACCTGAAAAGGATATCACTTAGGCTGAGACCCATGTTGTGAAGAGCACTGAGGCCATGGCTACTGAAGAGAAGAAGGAAGAGGAGGTAGAAAAAGAAGAAGATCTCGCCCAGGTTTTGTCCACCAAGCTGCCCATCAGACACCTCATCTTTTTTCAAGACTCTGATGAGGAGGAGGACGCTGCCAAGGAGAAGGAAAAGCCTCAAAAGGAAAAAGAGGCAGAAGTCTTGTCCTTGACTGAGAAAGGTGAGGGCAACGATGATGCACCAAAGGACAAATCCCCTATGCCCGACTGGTTGGAAAAATAGCTGGAGAAGGCTACCCCAGTACTAAAGGACCTGAGGGTGAGGTTGGAAGCCATCTTAGCTCGATCCTTGACCACAACAAAGAAGGAGAAGAAGCCTAAAGTTTGTTCCAAGATAACCATGGACGCTTCCGACTCCCGAGCAGCATAAATAGCAACGCCTACAGTTCGCCAGGAGGGCGTGAGCTACAACATCTCCACCATTGACTTGGGGACAGCCACCAGAGAGTAGAAGGTTCAACATCTGGAGGAGTCAGTGGCCACAGTAGTGCACTTGAGCAAACAAGACAAGGTCACCAAGGACAAGCTTAAGGCGCAGGTTGCTGCCTTAACGGACTATATCCAGCAGTGGTCCTCAGTGGATGACTTACCCACCACCTCCACGGCCTGCACCGCAGTTGCTCTCCAAGGAGCAGATTGACAAGATGGAGAGGAGGAAGAACTTAGAGAAAACAACTAAGAATTGGATCCAATAGGTCATAAGCATCGGGAACATGGGAATCGGCTTAGCTATGCAAATAGCCAATAAGTTCCTGGACCTGATCCAGTCCCTGGAAAGAATGAAGAAGCTTTGCACCAATTTTCCCACCATCTATGACTCCACCTTCCCGAGAGTTGAAGCCATACTTCAAATGCCTGAGGATACATGGGAAGAGAAGCTAGAACTGAAAAAAGAGGATCATTGGCTGGTGGACATATGGCGCAGAGACTTTGTCAACCGGAAGGAAAGGATGGAGTAGATCCTGAACAAGGTAGATCCAGATATAGAGTGGATCAAGGATGTCTAGGCAGAATGCGCTGAGTACCTCAAGCTGATGACGGGCTATGATATGCCCACAGTGCAAATGGATGCCGAAAAGATCAAGCCGTACTTCGAGAAGAAGATGAAGGATGGGATGGCCGGTGAAATCACCATTGAATTCCTGAGTTTTGCCACCCGTGCCTTTGATCTATCAGAGTTGTTCAGGGACTAGGGCTCGAGGTATGATGAAGATTGGAAGCGGCTGGAGGAGAATGCCAAAGGATGGAGCTATCAGGCGTTGAGATGCGAAGTCCTCGAGATTGACAAGCTCCAAGCCGTAATCCTCAAGTACATAGAGCATGCAGCCTCTGAGGAGTAAGAAGACAGCCAAACCAAGGAAGAAGACCTCCCTGAAGAGTAGCTACACCAAGAGGACAGCAATTAGCTACAGGATGAAAGAGCAATAGTGTCATCCACTAGATGACGAAATAGGGAAGGGACAAAAGATGTTTTTTAATTATAAATCTATTTGGGGGTAGGTGAAACCCTATTTTGTAATGAATCTTGGCCACACAATGGAAATGAATCTTGGCCATTCATTTGGTTTTTTGGAAACTATAAATAGAGCACTCCCCTCATTTGCAAAAGTGAGAGTTGAGTTGTTGTAAAGACATGCTGCTGAAATTTATAAGAAATAACATTGACTTGGTGTATTTCCTTGATTTCTCTCATGTCATTTGATTCATTTCTCCAATTTCATATGCTTAGCTTAGATCTCTTTGCTGTTTAGTTAGTTGTTCATGTTATTTGGATAATCTTAGGAATGTTGTTGGCTGATTGTGAAAATTCCTATTTTGTTGATGATCCCTTAGTCCATACTTTTTGCTGTTTGCTGAAGGTAGATAGCTGTGCAAAGTTAGCCTGGACTTGATTTGAAGTTGCCCCAAACATTTATCTTTAATTCATGCATGTACATGGTGGAGGAAGGATGAAATATTTGCAGCCCCTTAGAAGATAGCACAATTTCCATGATACTATGAAATCCTTGGTTAAGTGGGATATTGTTTTGAGGAATTGTCCATTGCAGGAACTCCATTGTCACTGTTCGCAGCAAGCTTTAGGCTTAGGAAATTTTCTTCTCCTTCGCTCTTTTCCACTTTTTTAGAAACTGATTAATACCAAGGTTCATTGCACATTGTAAAGCAAAATCTAACAACCAGATGGATTCCAAGATTGCTGTTTGAACCTATAGCCAATGGATATCAACTTCCCATCCTAGGAACTCCTTTTCAAAGATCCAACTTCATGCTTTATGTTTATACTTTGTATTTTCTGTAAGACCGCCTTGTGATTCCAGCAAATCACATCAAACTACTAAGGTATCTAAGAACTGTCATGACCTGACATCCGAGAGACCTTGGGATAGTGTTCTACAATTCGATTGTGGGAAATTGTCTTTCAAGAGAGGTAGTGCGCCTATGCACTGTCTGTTTTGAGAAGTGCATAAAAACGCCATCAACAAAGGTTCCATTTAAATTATTTTAATTAAAGAGGGATTGATCAAAACCCCTTAGATCAAACCCCCTTGGATAGAACCTTGTTAGATTTAAACCATACCTATAATCGAGTCTCTTCTACACCTATCAAAATGTTGATAAAAAACCACATTTGATTTACCTTTTGAGTGATCAAATGAATTCATTTAAAATTTATGCTTTGTAAGCCTGTAGCCTTTATTATAAGATTCCTAAAAAGTATAATTTTAAATATGTTTAATTTGATTATTATATTTATTTCTTATTTCTTGTGAATGTAGGATTTTCAGTGAACATCAAGTTCTTTATTTCACACATACGAAAAAATAGAAAAGTGAAGAAAAAAATTCTAAAAAATATATGTACCCTAGGTAATGATGTCCTTGTTCCAACAAAGAATGCATAAGTTAATTAAAATGAATACAAAAAAGTTATGCATGTCGAAGTACACCTCTGTCCAAATTATAATTACGTTGACTTTGAAAATTAATTAAAAAAAACATATGTAACAAAAAATTATGAAAAAATATCCATCCCTAGATATTGGTGTGAAAAAATTGCATTTTAAAAATCAGAATTGTATTCTATCTATAAAAAAAGTTATGTGCGCCGAAGTGAACATCACTTTCTAAAAATGCTGATTAGTAGAAAAAATAAGTTATTAAAAATTACATAAAATGATTCACAATTTATTTTTTAATTTTTATAAAAAAATATAATTAGAATCTACACAAAATATCTAACAAATAACTAGTTTGATTCGTCTTCAAAACCTTAATGGTTTAGCTACTATAGGTGTAAGAAAGTGAATGTATGGTGAAAAACACTGATTTTAATGTCAATTTTGGCCAAAAATTGTAACCCATTATTGTTGGATCACCCAGGCTTATTGGTAGCTATTCCTTAAGACAATGTTTATGTGGTCCATTCATTTTAAATGTTGGTGATATTTAATAAATTGATGTTTGGTTTCAAACAAAATCAGGATTTGTTATTTTTCGGGGAAAAAAAATAATTGTAAATTCTTATGTAATTGAAATGTGATAAAATTTTAGTAGCTAGAAAGGCTTATTGTTTATATTGTTCTCATATATGCTATTAATATTTGATTCAATGAGTGGAATAAAATATATGGTGAGGAATAGGAGATGGATTGCAATATAATGATGTTTCAATTAGCATGGTATTAATAAAAAAAATATAGCTCAAATTTTTTGTCAATCTATAAAAATAATAAATATTTTACAAAACTTCAATAATCAATTTTTTTCAAACATTCTTAATTTAACAAACAAACAAATATTTTTGTTCATGCAAGATTGCTTTTAAGTTTGGGAATGCTCTTGCATCAAACACCCCTCACTTAGGAAAGCTGACAAAAGTTGGCTAACCACACATCGAGACTTTTTTTCAACTTCAAAGGGAGTTGAACCAGTTCCCCGAAATTTTTTGTATCTCGTCTCCATACATTTAATAGCATCTCGATAAGGATAATAGGCCATCCAGATCTCGCATTCCACAAACCAGTTGAGGGTTTTTCCCTTTATCTTTTTGTCGAATGTCCATTTTATGGGTGTCCCGTACATATCTCCTACAAATTCAATACCCCTTTCTTCTGTGAAAGGGCTATTCGGTCCCTGTGTATGTGCCAAATCTTTAATAGCTCGGTATTGTTCATCTCTGTGCTCTGGGCAATAGCTATACACTGGGAATTTTTGTTGAGAATGGTGAGAAAGTGTCCATTGGAACCTCCCTTGTGTATTATCGTGCACAAACGGCTCAAAATGCCAGTTTGTCCGCTCGTTGGTGATGGTATTTCTACGATTATGTCTCACCGTCTTACCAAGCTTGACATTGAAATTGAGGTGGGTGCTGGCCTCAGCATGCATTTTGCAGCCTTCTTCTAAAGTAGTGCTTTCAGAATAAGTTACTGTGGGGTTTGACGATGAGGCGCCCGAGTTAACTGCGTGGAAAGCGAAGCTCTCTGTTTCGGGCCCCATTGTTACAGCGATCTTTGTAGGAAAGTACCGTTCATGTTTAAATTTATCCAGAATTTGCTCTTGGGAATCCAGTCGAAATGCTTTGCAGTGGAGGTTCTCGATTTTGAACTCGACTTCTATCAGGTTCCCGATTTTCTTGATCTCATGGTGGAGTTGAAGCTTGCAGTCCAGTTGCTGATGACTCAAAGCACGGCGGAGGTCTGCAGATTTCTCCTTGTAGTGGATTTCCCTCTTCATTGCCGGGCACGGGGAGTAGCAGTAAATTTTCCAAATCTCATCAAGGGCTGAGTGATATGAAATTTTAAACTCATTATTGATGCTTTTACTTGTGTATTCTAGAGAATTTCTATGAACTTACAAGCCAGACATTTCATCAAATGATCTGCCATTTCTGGACGGACGATTCTCAGCATTTTCCCTACTAGTTCCTTCAATTTAGTCTCATTATCTGTCATGCCCCTGAAATCAACATAGCATGTAGCACAGAAGAGAGTGTTAAACGCTTCCTTGTATATTGATGCTTCAATTGAGCCTGGGCCGATGTCCACTCCCATCAACCTCTCAAAATTTGTGTTGCTGATGCTTGTGTTCCCTCTGCCCAGTTTCTCTAACTCCTTGATATTTTTGTCGGTGACTCCCATGAATGTATAAATGCAAAGCCTGGAGAACAACAGATGTAATTAACGTTGCATCTCCTCTTCACCGCACTCTTCAATATGATATTCTCTGAAATCAGCTACGACATTATCTCTGAGCCACAGACTGAGAGACACATTGTGAGACACACTATTTCTATATTCACCAGTGAATTCGACGGTGAGGGACTGATTATTAATTAGCGAAAGGGGTTCAATGCAGTCTTTCATTAGTCTAGTTTTGAGATGGCCTATCCAGGAATAAACATCAAGAAAGCCCATGCTATAAGAAGATCGGAGAAGGTAATTTGAATATGGAAATCTCGAACACTGCATTGGTTATGTGTTGGCCAAAGCAGTTTAAATACACCAAACAAAAACAAATAAAGAGCTCGTAGAAATTTCCAAAAATGGTCACAGAACTTTTCTCACACGGACGGATCTAGGTGACTTCAGCGTAGAAATTTCAAAGAATGGTCACCGCACTTTTCTCACACTGACTAATTGATATGTTTGAAAATTTCCAACTCAAACCTATTATAATGAATCTATCAACGATGGGACTAAGTTCGTTGTACAATAATTTGATACGTTTGAGAATTTCCAACTCAAACCTCTCATAGTGAATCTAATAATGAGAATTAGTATTTTCCCTCTCTTATGGTCACACCTATCCCATGTCCAGCCCGTATAAAAAATTCATTTTTATCAGATTAAACACAACAAACCGAACATTTATCATTCACGCTTACTAGAACTCCTTTGAAGTAGAAAGGTAAGACTTTTTGTTGTTCAATGAGATAATGCCATTATTTTTCTATGAAAAATAATTTTGTTAAGATAGAAAATTTTACATATTAAAGTCCAATTCTTCAATTATTATAATGCCAATAGATAAATTTTGCTATTTATAATAGTAATTTTGTTTAAAATTTTAAAATAAATATGTGGTTATTCATCATGTTATAATTTATAAGAGATATCTATACCTAAGATCTATATAATATTTTAAAATACAAATTTTACATAAAATCATCTTAATATTTTACATCAAAATATGTATATTCCATTCTAGGGAAACCTGGGTGACGGAGAGAGAAGATCAAGGATACACTTCTAGCAAGACTAATCACATACTGGTATAAGGGTCTTAAGCAAGAAACAAAAATTTGCATAAGGGTCACACATAGTTTTCACAAAACAATTAATGCATAACACAATATGTATAGACAATCTACTAGGTTTTCAATACACAATTGATCAAGTCTTCAACATACAATTTAGAACTTGGGTACTCATAACCTAGTTAACAAAGTAGAGTGAAATATGTTATATATATGGAGTAACTATTTTTTTAATGTAAATATGATTTTCCTTTACTAGTTATCAACATACTTGTTTCATTTCAATTTATGTAGTCGAGGGTAGAAGAATGAGCACTCCAAAACCATGTTACTTATCATCCAGTAACACAACATGATCATAGCACAAGGAATAAGGCAATAAATCATCATATTAATATACAAAACTAATAATTTCATTTTCCAAGAGAAAACCATAAGACTGATAAGCAAAAAATGAGGTAGATTATGGAACAACACTATGGAATATATATACTAGCGCTTGCACCTTAGCAAGGCGCAAAGGTTACGCCGATAGGAGGGTATACTATGGTAGTGTATGGCCAACACAATATATTATCTTAAATGGTTGAAGTGGTGGAATATTTTAGCTCAACTGGACAAAGTACTTTTGTTGGTAGTTCATGATATACAAAATGCGTGCTATGAAAAGTCAAAATGTTGGGGAGCAATTTTGCAGTGGAACTTTTTTTTATTTTTGAAAAAATATAAAGTACAATTGTTGGTGTTTGAGGGTGAGGGGCTACGATATATGCCATTTGGCTTCAAGGCCTGCAAAGCAAAAGGAATGGAATGGTTAGCTGGGAATATTTGTTGTTGACATGTATAATGATTGCTCCATGTGCAATTTATTATAACACTAATAAAGGGGAAATATTTTTTTTTCCCAATAAATTTAAAAAGTTACTCAAAGGACATGCACATTGTTGATGGCATGTTTAGTTTTGTAAAAGAGAAATTGTTGATATAAGAAGAAGTAGGAGTGACGTGAGGGAGAAAGGGTAAAGAGTTGTGTACCTTGGCTTTTTAGAGATAGTTGTTGTAATTGGGCTTCCTCTGCTTTTCTCATAATTGTGTATGGGTGGTTATGCATTTTTGAGTATCTCTCAAAGGAAAACATTGGCTGAATACGAAGGTTGTTCAACGATTTCACTCTGGATATAGCTGTAAATGTTAGTCCTTGTCGTTCTATTTTTCCAATGTCGACAGTTGCTCTGGCAAGCGTTAGGCCTTGGGATTTGTGTATGGTAATAGCCCATGCCATTGTGAGCAGAATTTGTCTCTGGCTGCCCAATGATACAGGTACTATTGGTAAACTTTTGGGGTCCTTTTCATTCCATGTTGGCCCACTATAATTATCGATCCTTGCCACTACGTAAAGTGGAACATCTGGTGGTCTGGAACCAAGGCTGTAAACTATCTCAACAACTTCACCTAGGGCTCCATTTACAAGGCCTGCATGTGTCCATATGTTGGTTGTCAGCATGATGCGCTGCCCTCTACAAAGCAATACATGCTTTTCAAGTTGTTCATCAGTAGTTGCATTATCTGCTTCAGTCCTGCTGGTAGTTGCAGCACTTATTGCAATTGGACGGTTTAACAATTTTAACATTCTTCTATTGTGAAGTTGAACTAAATCATTGGTAGCAAATAAGTGCATTGAATTGTCAAACATTTCTTTTTCGGTAGAGGTGAGATGCTTGTCTGTGCGTGTTTGTAAAAGTTCCCAATCCTCTTGCGATGCTTGTGCATTGCGTATGTTTTGCAATAGTTGACAGAATTGCCATTGTTCTGGAGTCTCACCTTGTTGACGAAACACTGTGTCTAAGGTGACAACGGTCGTGAACAGGCCCCATAGTGTTTTTGCATTTGAGTGTGATGTGTAAATAGGCTTGTCCATTATAGGCGGGAGCTGTGCAAGGTCAGCAATCAGGATTATTGACACCCCACCGAAATAAAGATGTTTTCGATGCCGGAAGGCCTCACGTAGTCTTGCATCTATCTTCAGTAGCAGCTTTGGTCCTATGAAGCTCATCTCATCAATCAATATATATCTTATGTGTTTCATCTCTTCCTGAAATGTTATTAATGATTGTCCTTGCAATGGGTGCATTTCTTTGACAGGGATTTGAAGCATTGAATGTATAGTTGATGCATGTATATTAAATGCAGCAACCCCTATAGGAGCCAATGTGAGTAGCTAGCTTTGCTAGTGCATATTGTAACTATCAAGTGCTTTTCTTATTCGAGCAATCAAGTATGATTTCCCTGTACCTACTGTCCCTTGAATAATCATGTACAATGGTTTATTTGAGTGATGCTTGCTATGGTTGATAATATGTGTGAGTGCTAGTTTTTGTTTGGAAGATAATGTATAGTCTGGGACAACATACTTACTTGGAGCATGCCTTTCATGGCTACATGTTTTTTTCATGTTTATGAATTATGTGGCAATTTCGTGAAGTTCCTGGGGCACTGCAAGTTGTTCCCATTTATAGCTGCTATCAAACTCATGCCTGCCAAGTAGATCAAGCTCATGTACATTGATATTGTTTGAGGGGCCCATTTGCGAAAATAATTCCCATTCATTCATTTCAAGTATGCCCCTTGTGTCCACCTCAATTTCGCTATCAGATTCTGCATCGCTGGTGTTTTCGTCTGAGGGGGCGGTGCGGGGGACATGCCATACATCATATTTGGATGCATTCATTTACTTCCAATTTGCAAGTATTGTATCCTTGGTTATCCCTATGTCAATTTCAAAGCTTCAGAAGTGCTTGTACAGTAGAACCTCACTCCAACAAAATGTTTCAAACTAGTCTGAGTCCTTGTTTGGGATGGTGTAGAACTTTGGGAAAACATTGACAATCGCTTTGACCTTTCTTTCTTTCCACTTGCATCCCTTGCGACTCGCAGAGTACGTGAAAGACCGTGCAGATTCAAGTAGCGTTGTTGTTTCCAAATCTAGAGGTCGATTAATGTACGAATGAAGGTAGCTAGGCTGTAGATGGCTTTCATGTGGTCCTCTTGCTATTCGATGGAACATTTTTTGGCCAACATTCAAAGACGTAAACGACCGATTACAAACAATAAGTGGAAGTTTTTGAAGCATATGGCATGTTTCTTGTGCTCCAATATCACGCTCTGCCACGATTTATGCCATGAACTTTCGGTATGCTGCAAGGGCCGGGACATCTATTTTTTGGGTTGCAGATATTCTTGCTAGCATATCAGTACAAGTCTCAGATGCTCTCTCTGCTTTTGATGCATATTTGGCAATGTATTTCAAAACAACTGCTCGCGAAATGACAGGCTGACAATCTATGTTGGCTCTCCATATTGAAATCATATCTAGATTGTGTATGTTTAGCCTATCATCATTCCGTGCAGGTTCATATTGTTTCGTCCCACGATTGTCACATGATAGTGTAGATATAATTTTCTCTTTCCATGGAGCTTTGTATCGACACTCTAGTTTTTTCCCTTTCTTTCGCAAGCATGTCCCCTCTCTACATTTTGTGTGCATCTGGACACGATTGATGATCTCTTCGTAGTCATGAGAGGGGTCTGTAGCAAATATACCTGTTGTGTCAAGTAGGCAAGGATCATCTTGGAAAGATCAGAAAATCAAATTGTCTCTTGCTGATGCAGGATGGGGGTTCCAAGCACTGACATACATGTCAAAGAATTTCCTTGCTTGTTCAACAACAACACTATCATCCCAATCAAGTATATCCATGTTCGGTGCATCATGGAGCCAGAGGAAACCATGTACATGTGCGGTGCCACGGTGCTGCCACTCATACCTGTACCAGTAATCTTTTGCGTTGAGGAGTTTCTCAATAACCTTTTCACGAAACATTGTGAATCGTTGATGCAAGTATAATGATGTGGTGTGGGGGTTGTTGACTACATTTTCTAAATGTTGTTTATTTGTTTTCATTCCTACCGGTACACCATCTGAGATCAAACATTGCAGGTCCAGCCACTTTGTGTCAGCTGCACTTAATGTGAAGAATAAAGTGGGAGACCCTATTTGACTGATCATATTTGTTAGCTCAGCACGACACTTGTTCCAATATGGTCTTGTACCCCGCATTGAAGAGCCAAAGTGCATGAGCTCTTGAGCTAATTGTGTGTTAGGTAAGTTTTTCAAGTGTGCTCAGAGGTCCTCAATAGTGGTTGGCATGTTTTCTTTTGCATTTTTTTTAATGAAAACTGCAGCAAGCCCCTGGCTACGATGGCACATCATAAGATTAAGCATGAAATATTAGAACCTTGGATGCCTTCCAAATCTATGGTCATGAAATCTCATTAAGTGGAGTGCATACTCATGCATATGTACTTCCCTAATTCGTGGTTGCATTTGTAGTGCAACTCCAGTTGGAAAGAGTGTTGGAAATACCATATCAAGCAACCCCTCAGTATTGTATTCATTTATTGGTGATGAGTTTATTTCAAGCCAGTCTATAATGTTGTTAGTGTTGTCATCAAGGTCTAATGTTCTCTTAATAATTTCTAACTCACGGCATCTATTTGGAAGTCTAGCCATAAATGACGATGTGTGTACTGTGCTGCGTTCAATATCATCCCCATCAGAGTCAATTTCATTATTTTGAACCACCATGTCTTCACTGGTTTCAACGGTGTGTAGCATATTCATTATGTTTGTTCTTGCTTCAGGAAATTGCTCTAAGTGCTCAAAATTAATTGCAACATCATGATAGTACGGGTCATATTTGACTTTGTATTGCAACGCATCTTTGATATGACTTCTACTAACATAACAATCATAATAATGACCTTCTACATGTAATCTTCGAACTATGAGAACATCCAACTCTTGTATTCTTCGTGGAAGAACTTTTGAAATGTCGGTGATATCTTGTGGGAAGCTGATCCTGTGGCCACTATATCTATACTGGCCTCCAAGAGTGTGGGTGACGTGTAGTACTGGGCTGACTCTGGCAATGAGCATTTCCTCCACTTGGGTGAGTCTTTTCAAAACAAATGGTTGCTCTCCTGGGTCCATGTTGTTGAGTGCAGAGAATCGATGGATGCCTCTCTCAGCGAAACATCTTTTACACGTTGCATTAGAACCTGATGAATGGACAAGCATGCCTGGGTAACATTCCTTGCATACAATGCATGTTTTTCAATTGGACAGTGCATCTATTCTCTGACAAAAAAATTTCATTGCCATCATGAAGTTATCATTGTCGTTGCATATTGTTCCATGTTGATGTAGGCATGTTTGTTTCTGTAAAGAGCTATTGTGCTTTTTTGCATTTATTTCCTCTCTATTACGCTTATAGTAAGCTTGAATTCTCTCACAGTCTTGCATTCTTCGGGCTTCTATTTGTTGGGGGCTATTTTGGCTCTCATGCAATCTTTTTTGTCACCTTCGAGTAGCTATCTCTTCTCTATGGCGAGCATAGTAGGCCCGATTTCTTTCTTGGTTTTTTTGTCTTCTTACCTCCTTATTATATGGGTCACCTGCATTATTCCCTGTTGAGGAGTCTGCCATATGTGGGTCTGTACATAGCAGGGTAGATCAGGAATACGAGCATAGCAAAACAAGATGAAACCAAAATTCTTGCATAGCAAAAATGTAGATGAAAATGTAAAGATACTCCTCATTGGTTCGCGAATGCATGTTGCAATACGAGAAAGAACAAAATTTGGAGGTAGTAGACAAAGGTGCATCTGTAAACGTGTAAATGAACATGGGCATTTTTTTTTTAATAAAGGAAAACAATATTTTACATATTTGTATCCATTTAAAGGCAGTAACATGGTAGCTTTTTAGATAAAAAATAAATTGACATAGTTCTTTACAACACAAGTTTTTTTTGCGAAGCATACCATCCATAGTCATACTACACTTGTAAAGAGAGTGTGGCAACTATATTAGGCTATGTAGTATGGCTATAGCGATCCTTAGAGTTGCACAACCAGCTCTGGTACAACATCGGGTTCAATGGGGGGAGAAGCCTTTACATTGCACATTTCTTGGATATTTTTAAGCCAAAAGCTATTCTCTTCAATGTAATCTAGTTGTTCGACCCTGGAAATGGTTTCTTTTAAGTGTTCCACTACATTGTACATTTCAAGGTTACAACGCAGTGTGAATACATAATGTTTGTTCAAGACACTCTTAATCACCTCCTCCACATTTCTATCAGCAGATTGATCAAATTGTAGATTGTAGAGTTTGTCTACAGACATGCCCATGAGTTGTGTCGCTCCTTCGTCGAATGCGATTGCCCATATTATATTTGTGTGGTCCTGCAACTTGACTTGAAGTATATATCTATAGTCACAGGTGTCAATTATTGCATTACAATTTCCACAAAACCACTTTCCATCATTTGTCTGCGATAGTCTTTTCTTACAAGGCTTGTTACTTGAGCGGGAAGGGCATGCTAGATAACAGAATGAGTCAGTTTTTATGAATCGTGTTGTTGCCACCAATGTGCACTGTAGAGGGTGTGTTGCATTTCGAGCCTCTTCACGAATTGCATTGATCGTAAGCCTTCTAGTAGGTGGGGGCATGTGAAAGGAGCTAGTAGACAAAGCCTGAATTGTACTGCCTTTTTCTTTGAACCATGTTTTAATCCATTCTGACTCTTCTATTTGAGGGTCTATCGATAGTCTTGTAGTGGATGAGGTGTTGATCACCTTTCCATTGAATTCGGACACATGACCATTCCTAATTGCGAGAACTGGAGATTCACACATGAGGTATTTCTCTTGCAGCTGTGCACCCTCCTTTTCAGCGGAGGAGCCCCATAAAGTAACATTTATATTTGTGTTGGACATGTCAATAATTATTAAAGTCTGTCATGTGACCTCTGTCCCATCTCTTCTCTTGATGGTGGTGCATGGATGTACACAAGTGACAATTCCAATTGCATCAACATTCGAACCGTTGCTTTTGCTCATCAATGCATTGAGGGGTGTGAAAGAGAATTGCTCTTTAGGGATGGAATCATCATCTTCATAGAGGGAAACCCTTGAGTCAGGGCTAAGAGAAATTTCCAACCCACTATTAAGCTTGTTATAGACTTTATTAGCAGGTCGAACCGTGCCTCCAGACAATGTGTATGTAGCTCCTGCGATAATTTTATCACAATGGGTGTGAGCTGCTTCATTGAAGCATGTCACACGTGTCTCTGTTCCTTCACAATCTATGATATCAAAGGTGAAGATATGGCCACTTCCTTTCTGTGTGGTGTAGCTACGTATTTCAGATTTCACAGTTACACGACCTTTAACAGTCCACCTTGGCTGAAATGGATTCATGTTTTTGATAGGCGTTATTGTCAATGGTGCCTCCTTTGGCAGGATCGGGCTGACACCAAATAGGAGATGTCGAGGAGGCAGTATTTCAGGAAGGAAAGGGATTTTTGAAGATGTGGCCAAGCCAGAGGATTCTCCTGTTGAGTGCCCAAGTTGCTGAAGGTCTTCTGTGCATAGGAAAATTGGCTCCCCAACAATAGCATGTGTTGTGTGCACAATTTCAAGGTCGACAATAACAATCCACCTTAATATTTAAAGCAAGACAAAGTATAAGTAACAAAATCTAAGAGGAGAGTAAGTCTCACGTAGTCTTGTGCGGTATAGAAATTAGTTCATAAACATACCGTGTGCTACCTGTTTGAGGACAACTGTATCTTTTCAATTGCACGATGGAGCTAGGTGCAAGCACATTGGATTATATGAAGGAGTTGTACTTAGTTGGTAATGATGCTTTGTGCTTGTGCACACCATCAGAGATTTCCAACCTATATCGATTGATGTGTGTATATTCAAAGCCAAAACTTGAGATAGCTATGACTTGGACATGAGGTTCCAAAGCGACATTTCCTCCATGCATCAATCTAATTGCATCTGGAGTCAATAAGCTTGCCATGGTGCAAGGCAAGGAGAGGATCCTGCAGAAATGTGTTGGATGTAAGTCGATTGTGTGAAGAAGTCAATAGAACAACCCTTCCAGCAAACTACATCAACTTATTGGTATATAAAGTCGAGTAGGCAAAAAAAAGATTCAAGCAAACAAAATTGAAATGGGTGCAAGTAGCAACAAAGCTAGGGGAAAGTCAGTTATGCACATTTTTTTTATAAACATCTACCTCATTATGTGGAGCAAGGAAAGGGAAAATAGACACTCTCTATGCAATTTACCATCAGCTATACTAATTTTTAGTCACTTGCATACATGGAATATGTATAGTTTTGATTGCAATAGTTCAAAGATGCATCTGTATAGTTCAATTAGATTAGATTGAAGATACATGAAGCGAAGAAGAAAAAAAATTAATGCGTAGAAACATCGAGTCAATTGCCATATTGGTAGATGCATATGTACAATGGAAAGGACCAGAGGAAAAAGTAGTAGAGTGGGGGGGGGAAGGAGTTGTACATTCTTTCCACTGCATAGTAGATTTTCCAACACCAGATATAAGGTTTAACTACTTTGTTGTGCTAGGAAAAAAGAAGGGATCAGATGATTAGCAGCCATTGTATACATTATATATCGAGAGGAAAGCCATGCTGCCCATCTTTACAAAAAATCGTAAGTCGATGTTGTCGTGTTGTGTCAAAAGCAAAACCATGATCCCCAACACCTCAAAAAAAATAAGTAGCTATCTTAAGCAAGCTATTTACAATCTACTTTATGTCTACTAGGAGTTTTAGAAAGTCTTCCTTAATCCTAGTACCATTTCCCATTCCATACAATGCATCATACTTCATTGCTCGAAGGAAGTCGTAGTACGCATCAAGAACAAAATAAGTTGTATGGAGTTTTTGGACTGCCTGTTGCACCATCTCGATGTCATGGTTATCCACTTGGAAGGGTTCTTCGCATGTCTTCTTAGCATCTTCAATAGTGTCTTCACAACCTCTCACAATGTTCTCTGCAAGGACTGCAATGTTGCTGTGGTACACGCCAGGCCAAATAACAGAAGAAGAGTTTGAAGGTGAGGGAGGGCCAGCATTAGCTTTTGATCCTATAATGTCTCCCTCAGACGAGCTGCTAGATATCGTGATAATGTCTGCTGGTGGGTGAAAGTTTGCCATCACCTGGGGAGTTTCGTAAGAGGAACATCTTTAAGTAGTTGATAACAATAAAAGTTGCATGTGTGTGATTTGTAAAAGGACAGTTGGAAATGGGGTGGGAACATGACAACCATAGTAGAAACAAAGTCTTCATCGATGGATTTAAAGTTAAACTACATTCTTTTAAAAATAGCATACAGCAATAAAGAAACATACAAATTCCCTTATATGCATAATCAAGTTCACCAAATATAAACACAGATTAAAATTTAATTCAAAATCTGTATATATAACTATTATAAAATCACACAGACTATTATTTTTAAAAAAACCTAGAGGATATAAAGTGATGTAATTAATGGGAGAAGAACTATCTACCCAATAATTGAACATGTGGAAAGTTTATAATCATCATTCAGTTACGTACTTTTTCCACACATATCTAAACACCATGAATGACACTATACTACTTAGGAATATAGTAATCCATCAAATAAACATTTGGCAAAACAACATGAAGCAACCTCTTGATACACACAAGTACTCCTATGAAGGTACTTTGTTTGGGAAAAAACAATAAGGGAAAGTACTCTACCCATGGCAAGGAATTAAATCTTCATAGTAGAGAAGGTTAAAGGAGGCCCATTTGCTTAAAATTTGTAAGGCACCTACGAATTGACCATCAAACAAAATGTTTATAACCACCTACACTATTCCCCATAATACTATTTACCTTAAGCCATCAAATTATAACTAGTAAACTAAGCAATGCACTAATATGGGAAAAGTGATGCAAGAATGTTTTAAATGATCTTACATGTCTGATGGTTCTAAAAGAGGTGGAAAAGAATTTAAGCCATCTTACAATGTACTTTATTTTTTTTGTATTTGATTGTACACCTAAATGATTAGATGACTTTATGTTAACAAGGCATTTCTATATTGAAACATAGCACCTCCAAGACTTTAAATTTAAGGAGCTTTCATGAAGAATCTCATCATAGTCCCAAAAGATCTCATTTCTAATGTAGTTGCTAAGAAAATATATGTATCTTCAATAAAACCATATTTGTTGGATGAAATTGTATATTTGAAAGAGCTAGTCTTATTTTTGCAAATCTTCAATGAGCAAATATATTTATACTTATTTGAAATAGTTGCTTTTATTTTTTCAAATTTGTAACGAGTAAATGTATTTATACCATGAGTATTTTCAGAAAGAGAGTTACCTTTCAAAAATAATTTGAAAATATAAAGGATATAATGATGTGTATAAAAACATTCTGATAAGCATAAAATGATTTTGTATAATACGGGTCATATGATGTGTAAAATGCGATCCAAATTTAAAATTTCAAATACGTAAAGGTGCATAGAGATTATTATGTGCATATTTCAAGATGTATTCCTATTAAGCATTAATATATATACACTATCTTAAATAAATAGTAATGTGTGAATAAAAATGGAAATATGGAAAGATGTGCTGGCTATATGTCTCTATAGACCCTTTTTCCCAATTCACTTTTAGTCGTGAAAATCTAAATGACAATATATAGTGGATGAAGTATTTGGAATTAACAATAACGTTATGTGGGAACTATAATAGTAATTGTATTGCTAATCCATCAATTAACAATAACAATATTTATTGATAGTAATGTTATTAGTATACCACTAATTAACAACAACGTTTTTTTATCTATGAAATAATATTGCTAAATATAATGTGTACCATTAATTGTATCCCATTACTATACTACCCTTTTTTTGTTTGTATTAATTACAAATTTCACCACTATACTTATTATTAATTCTTTCTACGATAGTACGAATATTTTACTCAAAAGTCAAATATTCCTTAATACCAAGATTTCACATTTTATTTTATTTTATTTTTATACATGGGGTAAAACACCTTGAGTATTCACATTTCCAACGTACAGTAATAGTATTTTTTTATTTACCTTAGTCTAAACATAAATAATATTATCCCAAACATATATCTCTTTGAAAATGGCCACCATATACTCTTTAAAATAGCCAATTTAATCACTGGTAATATTATTAATTATCTCACCAAACAGTATAGCTAAATCATTAAGCTTATACTTATGCTAATGTTTAAACTGAGTTTAATGTCAATTTAGCTTACTAAAAGTACTTCTATCTATATAAAAAAAAGGTTGGCAGTTTTAGGTTTGTTGAATGTTTTTTGAAAGATTTTTTAGTTGGAGCCTATCAATCAACACATAAGTCCTCTTAATTGATATTTATAGTAAACACAATTTGGAACTGGCTATCAATCCCAAACTCCCATTTAGCTTATTAACTTATTCCTAGCTGTGTGATTTAGGGGAACATTTTTTCACTCTAGAACTATTCATTTACAAACCTGACATTTTTTTTATTTTTCTCACAGCATACATTAGCAACCTAACACTTTCGCAGCGGGCCACCATTATACAACACAACTCCTAAGCCTATCACTATATTGGTAATAATACACTTGAATGAGGTACAACTCAAGGTTTAATTAGCGATGGGTTCATGCTGGGTGACTCCTTATAGACGAGTTTCTTGGAGGGTAAAAATCAAATTCCTTCCAACGACTTAAATGTCTAAGTTTGGACAATTTAGTTTACTACAAGAATGGTTGACTCTAAAATAGTTATTTTAATATTTGTGTTGGGGGGGGGGGGCAACTTAGGAATCTCTACATCCAAAATACTTAGATGTAACTGACTTGTTCTTTTTGAGTGCAACTTATTATTAAATCTTTCAAATCTAGCGTGAACCCCAAATAACATTTATTAATTGGATAATTTAGGCTTTGCATATAAGGCTTTGCATAATGGGCTAGGTAGATTAAATAATTATTCTAGGTTGGGTTTCTACCCAACAACATGGTGATGATTTAATATAAAGTGTTTTGCTAGAGGCTACTAAACCATATTTAAAAAAATCATGTAAAATAACTATTTCACAAAACATTACTTTATAGGGTATGTGCAAACTAACCGAGCAATGAGTCCAAAAAGTTGGATAAGGTAATTAGCTTAAAGTCGACAAAGCTATTATAGTTAAGAGGGTTGAGAATATGCAATATCCATATTTTACAAAAAGGGCAAGAAAAATACAACTAACAATTATTAATCCTCTCTTTACAATGACAATGTTAATATCTTAATACTTCTCTTTATAATAATATTTCCTTAATATTAACAATGTTAAACTCAAAATAAAATATCTCTTTCCTATATACAATGTATTTATTTATTTAACTAACTACTTATTCATCCCCTATATATATATATATAATTACATCAATGATGAATACTATAATTAATTAATAACAGTATTTAATTCTATCTTCTAAATTTATTTACTATAGAATGGGAAATTTCCTTTCTTTTGGAGAAAATTCGATTCTACCTAATTCTTTACCCTTTCTTTCAAAAAAACAAAATTAATCCTTTTTAGTTTAGATACTTCCCTTCTTCACAGGATGCGGGAACATATCCTTCTTTTATTTATTGTTGTCATTATTTAAATGACTAAAGAAAATGGGGTCATATTTTTATTTATCTTTGATTAGTTTATTTGATATTTTAATCAAAGCTTTGAGATCAAATCTCTAATTTTCCTTTTTGATTGATTTATCTTTCTGATCAAATATGTTTATCTCTTTATTTAATTCATCTTTACTTTATTCAAATATTTGAATTATCTTTTACATTTGGTCTTTTAACTTGTTTACAGCTTTGATTAGTTTATTTGCTATGTTAATCAAATCTTTGCGATAAAATCTTTTTATTTATCTATTTATTTCATCTTTTAGTTTATTCAAATATTTGAATTATCTTTTATTTTGATTTATTTTTTCGATCTTTAATTAATTTATGATAAGGTTTTTTATTTCATCGTTTTGATTTGTCTTTGTAATTCTTATTTATTTACTTTATTTCTAGTTTTTCTATGGTAAATATATATTTATATCTTTGTGATTTATGTTTGATTTTTCCTTTTGATCAAATCTTTTTTGATTTATTTTTTAAGTTATTTATAATAATATTTCTGACCTCAACCCTAACTATATCTATGAACCCTAAACCTGACAACAAACCTAAATGTAAACCTAATCCTAACGCTAACCCTAACCCTAAGTTTGATGCTAGTAACCCTAATTATTACCCCAACCCTAACTATATCTATTAACCCTAAACTTGACAAAAAACCTAAATGTAACCCTAATCCTAATGCTAGCCCTAAATCCTAAGTTTGATGCTCTCTCTCTTTCTCTCTCTCTCTCTCTCTCTATATATATATATATACATGCTAGAGATATAGTTAGGGTTAGGGTAAAGAGATATATCTTTGAATTATTTATTTGTTTTTTGATTTTTTTTCTTTGATCATTCAATTTATCATGGTAAACATTTTTATTTGATCTTTTTGATTTATTTTTATCTTTGAATTATTTATTTGATCTTTTAGTTTGTCTATGATAAATATTTTGAATTCTTAGTAATTTATATATATATATTTTTTTATCATATCTCTTTGATTATTTATTTGATCTTTCAATTTATTTATTTTTATTTATTTTATTTTTTAATTTATCTATGATAAATATTTTAAAATATTATGATTTATCATTTTGATTTTTAAATTTATCTATGATAAATATTTTAAAATATTGTGATTTATCATTTTGATTTTTTAATCAAATCCCTTTGATTTTGATTTTGATTTTTCTTTGTGATTTTTTTGATTTTTGATCAAATTTCTTTGATTATGATTTTAGGCATCCTGGACAGCAGAATTCGGCCCGAAAGTAGCTGATGAAATTAAGGCCGCACATAAATAACGGTTAACTCCATTTCTGACAGCCGTAAGGACTTTGGGTCTAGGTTGTAGATTTGCTAATTTATTTTTAGATGGCAATTAGTAAGCAACAGTGAGAAGGACAACGAAAGTCACATCTCAAGCTCATGAAGCGACCACTTCTGGAAGCGCCATACAACACAACACACTATGCATTTCATACATAACAGCATTATTGATACTCTACCAACAACTGAAACATCAATTTTTTAGCATAATAGGTATGATTAAAAGCATTGTAACTAAGCTAAATAGCAAGATGATACAACTGATTACAATTTTTATCAGCCTGTTATGAAGGTAATTCCATCCCAAATTAAGATCTGATTTAAACCAGATACCAAAAACTACCCCACAAATTCAAATGCACTTTAAATCAACAAGTAATACAAATCATCAGGCATCTTGTTAAGGCAGAAACGTTAAATGGGTCTAGTCTCTAAGATACGTAAAAGTAACAATGGGCTGTAAATTTCAACGATGCTGTATAGCTGGCTTGAAAAGGAAAGGCGAGTTATAGTGGCTATCTTAAGTAGAGTGAGATAATCCATTTAAATCGTGAGAGTGAATACAAGCTGTAACAAGAACAGTAACAGTAACAATAGCGCCATGATTAATAGCTTTCAATACACAGAAGACTCATCTACACATTCGACTGAAGAATGACGAGCAGGACTGCACAAACTAACTCGTAAGTGCAAGAAAGGAACCTGATAAGTTGTAGATATCGCAGCCTGAATTTGAAGAGGACGCCCAGCAATGCAAGAGCCAATAGTCACAGCCTTCTTTAACACTCGAATCTCCTATAAAATGAGTCGTCTAGTCAGAAGCAACACAAAAAATGGCACTCTCTAGATCTCGCAAGCCACAACAACCCAATGGAATGTTGTTTTAGAAGTCGTTCTCTTAACCCCTTTTTCCCAGCCTGCATTTATTATCTAACAACTATTCGGAGGCTTTGTAAATGCCAGGCAACACAAGCAGACCAGGGGAGTGGTGCAGAACGGCGCGAACGGATCCCACCCATACCTGGTGATGCCAAAAAAGGATGAATGGCCACGCCTCAGTGAAATACAGGAATTTGCTGACGGCGAGGACAGTGGATATGGCAATTTCCTGATCGCGAGCACAACGAAACTTTAATGACCTTCTGCAGGAAAAAAATGTCATCGGCCTGTCTCAGGTGAGAATCCAACCAGAATATCAGACATGAGACTTTCCCGGTCGATTTCTCACCTATAATAGCCTATCGGCTAAATATTTACATTCATAATATATAAAATAATAAAGCCAAGTTTATTCCTTGTTTCAATCTAGGAGTGTCATACTATGAAAGATGTACAGACAATATGCACAAGGGCTATTGTGACATGGCGTGTGGCATTTATGGTTTTCCTTTTAAAAGAAAATATGATGAAGAAAATGTTAAGAATAGGAACAAATACGCTAAGCTACACAAATTATAATGCTACAGAAAATAATAGAAAAACAATGTACAAGAATAGAAAATAATGCAACCACAAAAATAAAAGAAACTTGCTATAAATAATTTTCACCAATCACGACTTAAAAACCAAGCGTATTATTCAACGTACTATTAAAATCAATTTAACAAAAAAATGAATGAAATGGACACAAAACACAATTAAAAATAAGTATAATAATATCATAAAAAAATAAGGATGAGAACAACTACCCATCAACAAGAAAAATCTAGTGAGCGGGTTCTAACTCACATTTTTGCAATATGAATAATTTACAAATTGAACTAAATTACTTGGTTTAGAATAGTAACATTCACTCAAAGTAAAGAAGAATAGTGCATTATTTATTCAAAATCGACATCTCCCACACACCATTTCTTCACTTGTTTTTATAGTAAATGACTCAAAAGAATATGGTAAACAGAGCATTTACTTAATAGTATATTCAAAATTTTGGTTTTTATATTTACTTAGTTTGTTTAAATTTACCAAGAAAAATCAATAATCTTAATAATATATTAGATCATAATCTCCAAATAGATAGTCTCTATAAATATTTATATCTTTTATGACTTCCAATTTTTTCATTCAATTAAAATTACGAGCTTGAGAAATAGACAAACATTTTTATTAAAGACAATAGATTTGCATAGTTCCTAACAATAAGGGCATTTCATTTCTAGATTGGACTATATTTAAGATTTAACACATGTCATTTTTGGATTCAACTATGTGAGATTTGTTTTTGCATCAGCATTTTGGGTCATACTTCGTGATCCACAATTAAAATGAAAGAGAGCTATAGGAAAAATGGTTTACTATAGATGAACATAGATTTAAAATAGAGAGAGGGAGGGTGAAGACTAAACATGATTGAAGCCGATGATAATATTCACACTGAAAGCCATTGATTTTTCATACTCGATTTTGATAAAGGCCCTCAAAGAGGAACTATGGAACCTCAAATTCATTATGTGCTATATTGGTTCCTTGGAGCTACCTAAAGTGGGTGAGAGTCAATTTACTACTTCTTCTGATCTCCTACATAATTCAAACTGGTAACCAGGACATGTACATTTTCTATATTCACAACTCCCCTTTTCCTAGCATTGTAGGCGAGCACTATGGATTTTCAAAGTCATGTTGGGTTGGTCTGGTGGGCCAGATTCAGACTATTATGCACTATATTTTATATTAAATATTTTAACTATCAACTTGTGGTTTACCACAGTGGTATGTTGAACCAAGGCACAATTTTCTCTATAAATAGAGAACCATAGTGGCCCCGGTTGGACCTATCATGTGAAATCCAAAGATCCCAAGCATGATTGGCATCCCCCATGGTTTGAGAATATGACCTACACCTTATATAACCACTAGCAGCTTAGAATCAATTATGCCCAATGTAAAGTGAAATTTGTCATTTATATGTAAGAGCTTACATGTGCTACTCGTCCTTAAAAAGTGATGTAACATTGTAATTCAATATTTTAATAAGAATAAATGGTTGTGTTATTCTTCATTATTCATTTACATTAAAGAATTAGTTTGTGTGTTCAATGTCTATTCATTTTACAAGTAGCTAGAATTAATGTTACCAGCACTTGAACCTAAAGGCGGTTCAAGGAGTACGCTAGTAGAAAACTATATTTTTGTTAATATATTGTAGGGTATGTGTTTGTGCCTAGATAGGCTACAAGTTGAAATTTTTAGTGCATGTGGCTAGATTAAACACTTAATAATAAACTTGGTAAATAATAGATGAAATAAACGTATACAAATCTATAGTTTTTCCTTCAAGAAACTGAGTATTATCTAATTATGTAATATTTGCATGCAGATTTAAAACTTAAAGCAATTTACAAATGAAAAAATAAAGTTCCCATAAAATTGATAGAAAACAATAAAAATGGAAATAGAATGTTCTCATCCAGCAGGCCAATTATCAAATCAATATTTATCTAGCTTTTATGTGATAATCGATATTTTGGAGGTTGTTACCATTAAATGGGAACTAATTTACCATTAAACAACACTCTTGCTAAGGTTTGGTAAAATTTTGTCACTCTTGCTAGGTTTTTCTAAAATGTTGCTTTATATGTGAATTTAGGTTAAAAAAACCTAAAAATCCCTACCTAGTTTTCCTTTCCCTATAATTTATTTCTAAGTTTTCATTGACTTGCTTCCACAATTCTAGCTGTCATTACTCATTTTATTAAGCCCTTTGCAACATTAAGTTACCAATCCCTTGATTCTCTCCTAATTCTCACTTAAGAAGAATATTTTGCATATGCTTAATTAAATGGATTAACTGATCCCACACTTAATATATGGAAAGAGTGGAGTGCTAGATTCTCTCTGGATCGGGTTGAAGGCATAAATTCGTTATGAAGTCTATTCCTTGATTAGGGGATATACTTTACTTCTACGTCTTTCTTTGATAGGGTTAGTTAGTTAGTTGCTCTCCTATTTTTTTAAATAAAGTTCTCCTCCTACGCGAGCGAGAAGGAGAGAGAGAGAATGAGATAGATGATAGTTAGAGTAAGATAGAAACAGAGTAGCAGATATCATGTAAGAATCAAGATGATAATGAAAGACAGAATTTGTTTGACCATAGACAGAGTTTGTTGTTAGTTCCATATCAACAAAATGATGTATATCATTCTATTTTTATGAATAAAGTTCAATGAAGTTTTGAGTTTAACATCTGCGTAATCAGTAGATGCTTCCTAAGGGGGCCCACTTAGTAAGTATCTGTAGCTAGTTAGTTAGTTGTTCTTTTCTGTTGTTCTTCAGTTAGCTTTCATCTTTGAAGTTTTCATACAAACTTAGTCTTATAGTGCTCCTACAGCATAGAGAGTCCATCCCTGTGACTGTTCCTGCAGCATACGGCCAGTTCATAGTTTGCATTTCAATCGTAGTTGTTATGATTTTTATCATAGTTGAGTTAAAGAATTTTGCATTACTATTCTGTGGTGTAGATAGAATCTCTTTCCAGTATGTATTTCTGCTGAGATTTGATGAAAACTAATTCCTAGTGCATATATTTTGTCACGCCATTTAAAGTCTACGTCCCCTGGTTTGACAAGTAAAATGAACGACCACAGAGAGATATTAGTCACTTGTCAAAATGTCCAATTCCCAGGAAAGGTTTTACTATGATATTCATATCCTTTTTTGGGTGCGAGCCATTTTTGGCACCGTTGCTGGGGATGGCGTCCAGCTAGGAGTTTGTTAGAAGTCATTTTTAGCACTAGCTTAGCTTGTTAGTAAAATTTCCTAGATCCTTTAAGCCACTATTCACCGTATTGCATGCATAGAAGAAGAAGAGACGCACTAGGAAGGTTCCTCCATGAAAATCTGTTTATTGAACTACCATTTGACCTAGCTGACAACGAACCTGAAGAAAACCCATTCGCTGCATTATTCTAACAACCAAACATGGCAAATAATCCACCTAATAATCCACCTCCTACTTTTGAGTTCCCTATTGTTCCCCAGCGAGATGCTGACAATTTTAAGAATATACCTTCTTCACTACTTCCAAAATTCTATGGCTTGGTCACAGAGGACCCAGAAACCTCTTTGTTTGAATTTGATGTCCTCTGCCGTAGTTATGACTACAACATAGATGCTCATAAACTAAAACTATTTCCTTCCACCTTGAAGGAGGGAGCTCTAAGATGGTTCATGAGTCTGGGAAGAGGCATCGTCGATAGTTGGGTGGCCATGCAGACGAAATTCCTTGAAAAGTATAAGGAATATTGTAAGAGTGCCAGCAAAGGCGATGACATATTCCGAATTCAGTAAAAGGATGATGAGAGTCTAGAAGATTATATTTCCAAATTTGTGTTCGCACTAAAGAGGAACTCAAACCATACTCTCAACGAGGACTCTCAAAAACTACTCTTTCTAAGGGGAATTATTGATGCTTGTATAGATGCCCTGGACCTGATGGGAGGAGGTTATATAACCCAGCTGCCTTGGGATGATATAAAGAAAATATGTCTTAACTATTCTCAAGAAATAGTCAAGAAAGGTCAAGGTCATCATGCTACAATGGGAAAGTCTTCTTCTGGTGGAGTCTCCTGGGTGGAGATAACAAATTTGCTATCTGATTTCAAGCAGGACATCATTAATAATATGGCTACACAACTGGATACCATGCAAGCTCGGAGGAAACATGAGGAGGCTGAGATAGTTTTGGCTGAGTTATGTCCATACTACAGACAAAAGAAGCGTGACTGTAGATGCAAGATGGTGGCTAATTTGGAAGCTAGACAATTACCTACTGACTTCAAACCAGTAGAAGGTGATGATGATCAAGTGTTCTTTGTTGCACAAAGGAGACCATAGGCCTAAAGACAAGGTAAGCCTCAAGACCCTTTAACTTTTGGTAATCCTTATTCTAGCTATAATAACTAATGGCAACATGCATATGGACCACCACCACCTTGGAATCTGCCTCAACCAAGTTGGCCTAATTATCATACCCCACAATGGCAATCTCCGCAAGGAGGTTGGCAACAGCCACAAGGGCAATGGACCCCACCTTCAGGAAATTGGCAGCAAAATCCTCAATGGAGAGGCCCTCAGCAATGGCAAAACCAGTCCTCTGGATTCCTGCAACTTCCACAGCCACAACCACAGGCTCTTATGCCGCCTCCTACAGCAACTGCCACAAATCCTGGACCTCCAAAATAAACACCTATGCCTACCCAACCATTTCCCAATCCCAATAATAAGCAACAACGGCAACCACAACAGCCTGCATATCTTACCAAAGCTAATCAATATCAAGCTTGTGCCTTGGACATTAATGACATCCACTTAAGGTCTGGAACCACTTTACCTGCTCTAAAACCACCTCTGATTACTGAAATACTAGATTCTCCCCTTGAAGAATCTACTACACTTGTTGTTCCTACTGAGCATATGCCCATAACTGATATAGTTTCTAAGGAGTCTGTTTTGCAAAACCAAGATAACCCACCTTTTCCTCAGAGGTTGCAAAGTACTGTATCTAAATCCATGGAAGAACCCACTTTTGACATCCTGGATCAGCTCAAGAATGTGCAAATTCAAATCCCTTTATTTCAGGCTATTAAAGATATTCCCATTTTTGGAAAAGCTATTAAAGAGGCCTATTTGAAGAAGCCTGGATGAAAGAAAAAGGATCCTCAAACAATTCATGTCTTAGGGAAATTGGCTGATATAATGTTGGGAAATGTAGTTATTCCAAAGTATATTGACCCTGGAAGTCATGTAGTACAGATACATATAAATGTTCAAGTTGTAAAAATATTTTGATTTATTTAGGTGCTACCATTAATGTCGTGACAAAGCATACTATGGACTCCCTCAAAATTTCAGACATTAGGTCTACACCCACAATTCTGCAGCTTGTAGAGAGCTCCATAGTTAAACCTAATGGGATAGTGGAAGATGTAATTGTCACTCTTGAATCTTGGGAGTATCATGCTGATTTCATAATATTATCAGTTAAGGTAACCTTAGGAGGGTATCCAGTTATCCTTGGTAGACCATGGTTAGCAACTACAGATGCTTTTATAGGATGTCGTTTTGGAGATATGACCATTTCTGATGGACTGTCCACAAAGAAATTGGCTCTGTATCTGCCTGCTAGACCTCAACCAGATTTGTCCCAACCTGTTTGGCCAGATGTGGGGGAAGAAACTAAAGAAGCCAATTCTTTGGCTCAATTAATGATGATTCAAAATGATCCATTCTCACAACTTCAGAGTGAGGATGCTTTGCTATTCCAAATTCTACAGTACAATGCTGATACGGGTAGTTCATCTAATCCAAATGGTACTCATTTACAATGTTTCCTGCAGCAACCAGATTCTTAAAGCTCACTGCCTAAACTTCCAGCAAATTTTCATAATTTACTTCCACAAGAGGTACAAACATCACCTGTAGATTCTATGAGTAATATCATGAAGCAGATAGAATTGTCTCAAGGTCATTGCTTGAATATCAATAGCAAGTTGTCACAGTCTCAATAGGCTGACTTATTAAAAATGCTACAAGAACAGCATAAATCTTTTGCATGGGAATATGGGGACATGCAAGGAATAGATCCTCGAGTTTGTACTCATAGAATATATATCAAAGAAGACTATGCACCAGTTAGAGAACTTCAAAGAAGGGTAAATCCAGCACTTAGAGAAATAGTTAAAGGTGAGCTTCAAAAGTTGCTTGATGGTGCTTTTATTTATCCAATCTCTGATAGTCAATGAGTTTCTCCATTAGTCATTGTTCCAAAAAAAGGTGGAAAATGGAGAGTGTGTGTATATTACAAAGAGTTGAACAGTGCGACTAAAAAAGATCATTTTCTATTACCTTTTGTAGACCAAGTACTAGACTCACTGTCTGGCAAAAGATATTTTTCCTTTTTGGATGGTTACAGTGGGTACAACCAGATAAAAATTGCCCCTGAAGATCAAGACAAGACCACTTTTACCTATCCACGGGGAACATTTGCTTATTCGGTCTTGCCTTTTGGTCTATGCAATGCACCAGCAACATTTCAGAGAGTAGTAATTAGTATCTTTGCTGATATATCTCATGAATGTATGGAGATTTACATGGATGATTTCACTACCTATAGAGTCACATTTGAAAAAACACTGGTTAATTTAGAAAATGTATTGAAAAGGTGTAGAGAGAAAAATTTGTCTCTAAATAGTGAGAAGTGTTTTCTAATGATGGAAGAAGGTATTGTTCTAGGTCATCATGTTTCAAAGAATGGAATTCAGGTTGACCCTGCTAAAATTGAAGTTATTCAGAATTTACAAATTCCTGCAAAACAAAAATATGTCAGAAGTTTTCTTGTTCATGCAGGGTGTTATAGAAGGTTTATAAAAGACTTTAGTAAAATTGTCAGTCCACTTTATGCATTGTTAACAAAGGATTCCCAATTTGAGTGGACAGAGGCCTGTAAAAAATCCTTCCTAAAACTAAAGGGCTTGCTTACTAAAGCCCCTATTCTTCAAGGTCTAAAGTGGAATCTTCCTTTTCACATACATGTTGATGCCTCTAATTTTGGCATAGGAGCAGTTCTGAGTCAAAAAAAATTCAATTGAACATGCTATTTATTTTATCAGCAAGAACCTTCAAGGTTTTGAGCTCAACTATACTATCACAGAAAAGGAGTTGCTTGTAGTAGTGTATGCTTTGAATAAATTTAGGCATTATGTCACGGGGTATCAGATATTCGTTCATACTAACCATGCAGCAATCAAGTACCTGATGAACAAACCTGCCATCTCTGGCAGGTTGGCATGGTGGCTCCTATTGTTACAAGAGTTTGACATTACAATAATTGACAAACCAGGAAGAGCTAATGTTGTAGCTGACTTTTTATCAAGACTGCAATCAGCTGCACCTATAGAACATGAGGTCATTGATGATAGGTTCCCATATGAACATTTGTTTTCCATTGTTGCACATACACCCTGGTATGCAGACATTGCTAATTATCTAGCGGCAAACAGAATACTAGCCCACTTTTCTCCAAAGGAAAAGAAGTTGTTAATAGAGAAAAGTTTTAATTTTTCCTGGATTGCAAATAGTTTGTTTTATACCGGACCTGATCAAATAATGTGAAGATGTGTAAGAGAATATGAAACTTATGACATATTGCATGCTTGCCATGATGAACCATGTGGAGGACATTTTGTAGCAAAAAGAACATCAATGAAGGTTCTTACAACAGGGTACTACTGGCCAACATTACACAAGGATGTTGTAGCCTATACAAGAAAATGTGACAGATGCTAGCATATGGGAAGACCAACTAAGTTCGATGAAATGCCACTATATCCGTAGATAATAGTCACCCCTTTTGATAAATGGGGGGTGGATTTTGTGGGACCAATTGATCCACTATCAAATGGAAAATTATACATTCTAGTTTGCACAGACTATGTAATAAAGTGGGTCGAGGTAAAAGCTATGACTCATGCCTGAGATAACAAAGTTGTTGAATTTCTGTATGAACAAATTTTCACAAGATTTGGAGTTCCCAGAGAGCTTGTAACCAATCAAGGAGCTTAGTTTACGTCAAACCTGATCACTGAACTCGTGAATGACTATAAGATCAAACATAGGAAATATAGCCCCTATCACCCTCAAGCCAATGGTCAGGCAGAGGTAACAAACAGAGAAATTGAGGCGATCCTCACAAAGACAGTGCAGATCCATAAGAAAGACTAGAGCAATAGACTTCCTGAAGCAGTTTGGGCTTATAGAACTACATGGAAGACAACAACTGGGTTTACACCTTTTGAACTACTTTATGGGAAAACATCCATGTTACCCATAGAATTTGAACACAAAACTTTGAGAACAGCTCTTTAACTCAACATGGATATATCTAAAGCATAGAAGGATTGTCTCCTACAGCTAAATGATTTGGATGAAATGAGAAAATCTACCCTGCAGCATACAAAAGCAATCCAGCAGCAAAAGAAGAGATGGCATGATCATCACATCAAAACTAGGAAATTTTTGTAGGAGATTGGGCCCTGTCATATGATTCTAGATATCAAGAAAACTAGGGTAAGCTCACAATACGCTGGCTTGGCCCCTATGAAGTTGGAAATGTGTTTGACAATGGAGCTATACAACTGGTGACAATTGATCCAGTCCGTTTCAAATTGCTAGTCAATGGCCACCAACTCCAGTTATACCATAAACTAGTCTCCAAGGAAGAATTCATGTAGCAGTTCATTCAGGTTCCTCCCACTACTCTTCCTGCAGTTGAAGGCTTTAGCCTTTCTCCTGCAGCGTTACCGTAATTTTCAAAAAAGCATGCCCATAATAAAGGTTTTGTTTTTTTAAAAGGAAACCCCTTTTTCTCCATTTTCATTTATCGCCTCCATCTCACTTCTTTATCTTCCATCCATCCATCCCATCCATCACCCATCCACTTCATCTACCCACGTCACCCATCCACTTCATTTGTCTGCATCAACATTAATTAAAATATCTTTCCCAATTGTCAATTCATACAGTGTCGTCATCTTTCTTCACACGTACGTGCAATTATCAAAGGTACGCCATATCTTTTCTTATCACATATTTGATTTATTTCATTCTATTCATTTACTTCTATGCATGTACCGGTCATTATCACCCGAATCTCTACCTATTATCTCGTACATGTGTGGACACATGTCATACTTTAAGTAGGGGGCGGGGTAATCCATCTTTTAAAACCTGTCTTTTCGCCGTTGCCATAACTGCATAAATAATATTTCTTTAATACTTTTCTGGTACTTTCCAAATATGATCACATGTCCTTCTTTATTGCATTCTTTATTGCATTTTTTTCTTGTAAACTACGATTAAGACTGCTTGTTTAAAAAGTTTATTTTTGGAAAAAGAAAGAAATGTGACGGCACGACAGAAGAAAAACTAGAGTAGAAAAGGAAAATAGACAATTTGAATCTTCAGCAAGGTATTGAGTTCAGCTAAAGGAAAATTGCAAACATGGGTGGTCAATTGGTGCGACATGAGCCTGTAGCTCATGAATTGTTACTACAAAATTCGTAAACAGTCAATGCATTCAACCTCTGTGGATGATTAAATTATTTCTTGAGCTTGAATGATTTTGATGAGGAGGCTGTTGGAGAATTTTTGAGAACCCTTTTTGAAAGGGAAGCCACTATATGGGGTCTAACGGTTGTTGCAACCGAAGACATTAATTGTTGAAGTAACCGGGCTCCCAGCCATTGGAAAAAACTTTTCTTCAGACGCTGCAGCTACAAGGGCTAAGTTTTCAATGCCCATTGATGGACCTCTGGAAGTTTCCAAGCAGGGATGCAAGCATGTATCATTGTCTCATCCATATTCAGAGTATGCCACTTATATAATGAGGTATTTAACCTATGAAGGCCATTTTATCTACCTGCATTCTCATCATTTTAAATTATTAAGCCATAAGAGGCATGGGTTAGTTATAAATGTCCCAAATTTTTTGTTAAAATTTTTAGAACAAAGTGCCCATGGAACTCAACAGGGGAAAGATAATTCTGTCACTCATCATGGCCTTATTAAATTACTGATTGAGCACTCTTTGAGGGATGTCTCACCTCTCTCCTAGCAACAATTTGTTGCCCAAAAGAGTTTGCAAATCCCACAACCTCCTAGGGTAATTACCCCACGGCCTCAGAGAAAGAAGAAAGAAATTGCATCTACTAGTGGAACAGGGCAAGGGTCATCTACTCCTGTAGCACCCGGTCCTGCAGCTTTCGCACCTGAATCCTCTACTAGGGTACAAACTAGGTCTACCACTAGGAGAGAGAAAGTAAAAACAAAGGTAGAAGGGTCCCCTGAATCTGACCCTCATTCTTAGAAAAGACAATGCTCCTCTCCTACATCACCTTCCCCTGCAGCCGTTTCTCCTACAGCAACACCTGTTGCTATTACCATTTTACCGTCATCCTTTGGTAGGGCAGAGCCCTCTGAACAAACAAGAAAAATAAAAGCTACTGGAACACCTCCTGTAGCTGCATCTGTGCCAAGAAGGGTTTCCACAAGGAAACAATCTAAGACCTCCCCTGCTTCACTGCAACCTGAGGTGATTGTAATTTCAGAAGGGTCTGTTGAATCTAAATTTAATGTTTCTCAGAATGAGTCCAAGAATGTTGCTCAGAGTTCATTCGTTCCTGAAGAGGAACAAGTTGAGACAAAAGAAACAAGGCACAATGAGCAAGGGTTACCAAATCTTGATGATTTGGCTACTGCTTCCATGCAATTTTTGGAGGAAGTACAGACTTCTCCACCACAACAACAAGAAGAATTATCTTGCAGCAAGAGCAAGAACAGACTGAGCAACTAAATGTGCCTAGTGAAACTGTATTTCACCCTGCAAACTGTAAAGCCATTGTTGTGTATAGGAGGACATTTTTAATTGAGTTTCTGGAATATGTTAAAGATAATTGGGAAACAGTTACACTGCAAACCTTGACTTTCCGCAACATAGCCTAGACTGACATGCAACAAAGTCTGTGGGAGGTAGAAAAGAAGAAATTGAAAAAGAAAATTGAAAGTCAAGAACAGGAAATTGCTAAGTTGAAAGAAAAAATGGACGAAATGTTAAAGTAGTTGGTCAAATTATGGAATGTAGACCGCCGGCCAGAGTTTATGCTCTGTGCCTCAAAGAACAGCTTTTATGGTTTCAATTCATGAGAATTTCTAGAAACCAAGACCCTAGAATTCACACTGCCAAAGAGTTTTTATGAAGCATACCATTAAACGATACTCTTGCTAGGGTTTGGTAAAATTTTGTCACTCTTGCTAGGTTTTGCTAAAATGTTGCTTTATATGTGAATATAGGTTAAAAAGACCTAAAAATCCCTACCTAGTTTTACTTTCCCTATAATTTATTTCTAAGTTTTCATTGACTTGCTTCCATGATTCTAGTTGTCATTACTCATTTTATTAAGCCCTTTGCAACATTAAGTTACCAATCCCTTGATTCTCTCCTAATTCTCACCTAAGAAGAATATTTTGAATGTGCTTAATTAAAAGGCTTAACTGAGCCCAAACTTAATATATGGTTTGTATCACTTATTATGCCTTTTCACTAATTGACATGAAGTATTTTATTAACGAATGGAACACCCATAGAATTACGGAAGGGTTGCCACTTGAATCCATTTTATTTGTTTCCTTTCGAAATGATTCCATGAGTATGTGGATAGTTTTATAAAGGTTAAGTGGGTCTGTGGGATGATTCAAGAGGATATATATGTGGCTCTTGGAATGAAAAGTAAGGACACGTGGACTCATCTCAATGTCCCCAATTGGTTTTCTATCAAAAGCTATGATTGTGAGCAATGGTATGATGACACACAACACAATTTCATGAGGATTATGTTTTCTAGGACACATTAATGTTTAAAACAACTTTAAAACACATTTTTATATAATAAGTTACTCAATTGTTTAATGAAAATTTGATGGATGGTTGTATTTAAATTCTAGAATGAATACACAAAGTTCTAGGATTATGAACTCAAGCCTCTAAAATCACCATATAACTGATGAAGGTACTCCACTTACAAAGCCTCATAGACACAACTAAAGAGAGATAAACAAAAAATACAGAAATAAGAACTTGATTTCTATTATCTAGATGAAGTGAAATTACAATACTAAGAAAATATCATACTATAGGCACTTAGGCCTTCTGATTACAAAAATTTACAAGCAAAAAACAATGATCTGCACTACTAGAGCTCCCCTCTATAACCAAGAGGTCTAACTACCTTAGAATATTCTAGAAGGTGTAACCCCATGTTGGCACGAGGAATTCTAATATCTATTTCTTTCCTTAGAAGTTTTTATTTTCTATATTTTTTATTTTATATGTTTAAAATTTCTCGTGGTCATAACTTTCGATCTGACCGCGAGATTTCCAATTTTAATATATATTGTTCGTGGAAGGTTTGAATTTTGTTGCTTCTATGCTTGGGAGATAAAATAATAATATTCACACTCTCTCATTCAAGGAAAACCCTAGGAACCTCAATCTTAGGTATGCAAACGAGAAAGAGATCTTACAACAGGGTTGTCCTAGGGTCTAATTATAGACTATGGATGGGTTCACCAACAAGATAGGACTTGGAAGGATAAATGAAAAGCAAGATGTAATGCTTAACCCTTATATGATGCAAGACCTCCCTAGATGACCTTAAAATAAATGTGAAAAAAAAAAAAAACTGTAAGAGTAGAGGTGTGCACATGGAAACCTGAAGAATATTGGAATAAGCTCTAAAACACTCAAAATCATAAAATTGGGGCATACTAGGACTCATATACCACTTTGGGCGTAATAGTCCCTGACTAGGGTTTCTTGTCTTGAATAGGTTTTCGGCAGTGTAGGTTTTGGAAATACAAAATCTAGAAATTCAATTTGTAGTGGGACTCACGTGCCACTTCTAGCCTATCAGTTGCATTGTGCTTTTCCAGGAATTCAAAGTTCGGATCTGCACTTCAACCTCTACTCTTCTCTTCTAAACTAATTTTTGGATCTGAACCTATACAAAATACCTGAAAAATAGAATATATGCTTGGTTTTTTTACGGGGGGTTTTATTCATGAGTAACTAAGTATTATTCATGGTTATGGCAATTATTTTAGTGAATTTTATTAGTTTGACTTCACTTTAGTATTAAAGTATATATTGTTTGACCCTATTTTAACTATTATTTTTATATAATCATTATCTCAATTTTAAAGTCCATAGTGGCACAATATCAATAGTCTAAAGGTAAATGGAAAATATCATTCTACTATATTGGTTTGGTCTTGTATTGTGTTAAATTTATGTTTGAACATCAACTTTACACTATTGAGTACATCAATTTTTATCCAACGGTAATGTTGATCTAGCTTTAACTTAATAAAGTCTATATCTTTGGTCTAATTTGAAATATTTTGTGACTTCAACTTTAACTTGTTATTGTCTATTCATAATTTATAGCATTGACTTTAAACTTGATAATTTTTTATTTATAATGTGGGTTTGAACTAGTCTTAGTTCTACCCATTTGTGATATGAATCGAATTTAGGTCTTTCATGGTTTCTACAGTCATGATTGGGGATCTATTTGAGGTATTACTTTTAGGTATTGGTATTATTTATGACTATTGATAAAAGTTGTCAATGTTAAATGATTATAACTTGGCAGATTTTTCCTGCACTAAGATCATGTTTCCTTTGGGATGTATTTTATCTTTTAGGAATGTCATCTATCACTCATAACTTACTTTGCACTAAGGTGAGGATTCAGGCTATGTCAAAGGCCTGCTTATTGGTAGCTATTCCTTAAGACAATGTTTATGTGGTCCATTCATTTTAAATGTTGGTGATATTTAATAACTTGATGTTTGGTTTCAAACAAAATTAGGATTTGTTATTTTTTGGGGAAACAAAATAATTGTAAATTCTTATGTAATTGAAATGTGATAAAATTTTAGTAGCTAGAAAGGCTTATTATTATATTGTTCTCATATATGCTATTAACATTTGATTCAATGAGTGGAATAAAATATATGGTGAGGAATAGGAGATGGATTGCAATATAATGATGTTTCAATTAGCATGGTATTAATAAAAAAAATATAGCTCAAATTTTTTGTCAATATATAAAAATAATAAATGTTTTACAAAACTTCAATAATCAACTTTTTTCAAACATTCTTAATTTAACAAACAAACAAATATTTTTGTTGATGCAAGATTGCTTTTAAGTTTGGGAATGCTCTTGCATCAAACACCCCTCACTTAGGAAAGCTAACAAAAGTTAGCTAACCACACATCGAGACTTTATTTCAACTTCAAAGGGAGTTGAACCAGTTCCCTAAATTTTTGGTATCTCGTCTCCATACATTTAATAGAATCTCGATAAGGATAATAGGCCATCAAGATCTCGCATTCCACAAACCAGTCGAGGGTTTTTCCCTTTATCTTTTTGTCGAATGTCCATTTTATGGGTGTCCCGTACATATCTCCTGTAAATTCAATACCCCTTTCTTCTGTGAAAGGGCTATTCGGTCCCTGTGTATGTGCCAAATCTTTAATAGCTCGGTATTGTTCGTCTCTGCGCTCTGGGAAATAGCTACACACTGGGAATTTTTGTTGACAATGGTGAGAAAGTGTCCAATGGAACCTCCCTTGTATTGTCATGCACAGACGGCTCAAAATGCCAGTTTGTCCACTGGTTGGTGATGGTATTTCCACGGGTATGTCTCACCGTCTTACCAAACTTGACATTGAAAATAAGGTGGGTGCTGGCCTCAGCATGCATTTTGCAAACTTCTTATAAAGTAGTGCTTTCAGAATAAGTTACTGTGGGGTTTGACGATGAGGCGCCCGAGTTAACTGCGTGGAAAGCGAAGTTCTCTGTTTCCGGCCCCATTGTTACAGCGATCTTTGCAGGAAAGTACCGTTCATGTTTAAATTTATAAAGAATTTTGTCTTGGGAATCCAGTCGAAATGCTTTGCAGCGGAGGTTCTCGATTTTGAACTCGACTTCTATCAGGTTCCCAATTTTCTTGATCTCATGGTGGAGTTGAAGCTTGCAGTCCAGTTGCTGCTGACTCAAAGCACGGTGGAGGTCTGCGGATTTCTCCTTGTAGTGGATTTCTCCTTCTAAGAGAATTTCTGTGAACTTGGAAGCCAGACATTTCATCAAACGATCTGCCATTTCTGGATGGACGATTCTCAGCGTTTTCCCTGCCAGTTCCTTCAATTTAGTCTCATTATCTGTCGTGCCCCTGAAATCAACATAGCATGCAGCACAGAAGAGAGTGTTAAACGCTTCCTTGTATATTGATGCTTCAATTGAGCGTGGGCCGATGTCCACTCCCATCAACCTCTCAAAATCTGTGTTGCTGATGCTTGTGTTCCCTCTACCCAGTTTCTCTAACTCCTTGATATTTTTGTCGGTGACTCCCATGAATGTATAAATGCAAAGCCTGGAGAAGAACGGATGTAACTTTCGTTGCATCTCCTCTTCACCGCACTCTTCAATATGATATTCTCTGAAATCGGCTACGACATTATCTCCGAGCCGCAGACTGAGAGACACATTGCGAGACACACTATTTCTATATTCACCAGTGAATTCGGTGGTGAGGGACTGATTATTAATTAGCGGAAGGGGTTCAATGCAGTCTTTCATTAGTCTGGTTTTGAGATGGCCTATCCAGGAATAAACATCAGGAAAACCCATGCTATAAGAAGATCGGAGAAGGTAATTTGAATATGGAAATCTCGAACACTGCATTGGTTATGTGTTGGCCAAAGCAGTTTAAATACACCAAACAAAAACAAATAAAGAGCTCGTAGAAATTTCCAACAATGGTCACAGAAATTTTCTCACACGGACGGATCTAGGTGACTTCAGCGTAGAAATTTCAAAGAATGGTCACCGCACTTTTCTCACACTGACTAATTGATATGTTTGAAAATTTCCAACTCAAACCTATTATAATGAATCTATCAACGATGGAACTAAGTTCGCTGTACAATAATTTGATACGTTTGAGAATTTCCAACTCAAACCTCTCATAGTGAATCTAATAATGAGAATTAGTATTTTCCCTCTCTTATGGTCACTCCTATCCCATGTCCAGCTCCTATAAAAAATTCATTTTTATCAGATTAAACACAACAAACCGAACATTTATCGTCCACGCTTACTAGAACTCCTTTGAAGTAGAAAGGTAAGACTTTTTGTTGTTCAATGAGATAATGCCATTATTTTTCTACGAAAAATAATATTGTTAAGATAGAAAATTTGACGTATTAAAGTCCAATTCTTCAATTATTTTAATGCCAATAGATAAATTTTGCTATTTATAATAGTAATTTTGTTTAAAATTTTAAAATAAATATGTGGTTATTCATCATGTTATAATTTATAAGGGATATCTATACCTAAGATCTATATAATATTTTAAAATACAAATTTTACATAAAATCATCTTAATATTTTACATCAAAATATGTATATTCCATTCTAGGGAAACCTGGGCAACGGAGAGAGAAGATCAAGGATACACTTCTAGCAAGACTAATCACATACTGGTATAAGGGTCTCAAGTAAGACACGAAAATTTGCACAAGGGTCAGACATAGTTTTCACAAAACAATTAATGCATAACACAATATGTATAGAAAATCTACTAGGTTTTCAATACACAATTGATCAAGGATTCAACATACAATTTAGAACTTGGGTACTCATAACCTAGTCAACAAAGTAGAGTGAAATATGTTAAATATATGGAGTAACAATTTTTTTAATGTAAATATGATTTTCCTTTACTAGTTATCAACATACTTGTTTCATTTCAATTTATGTAGCCGAGTGTAGAAGAATGAGCACTCCAAAACCATGTTACTTATCATCCAGTAACACAACATGATCATAGCACAAGGAATAAGGCATTAAATCATCATATTAATATACAAAACTAATAATTTCATTTTCCAAGAGAAAACCATAAGACTGATAAGCGAAAAATGAGGTAGATTATGGAACAACACTATGGAATATATATAATATTTACATTCATAATATATAAAATAATAAAGCCAAGTTTATTCCTTGTTTCAATCTAGGAGTGTCATACTATGAAAGATGTAAAGACAATATGCATAAGGGCTATTGTGACATGGTGTGTGGCATTTATGGTTTTCCTTTTAAAAGAAAATATGATGAAGATAATGTTAAGAATAGGAACAAATACGCTAAGCTACACAAATTATAATGCTATAGAAAATAATAGAAAAACAATGTACAAGAATTGAAAATAATGCAACTACAAAAATAAAAGAAACTTGCTATAAATAATTTTCACCAATCACGACTTAAAAACCAAGCGTATTATTCAATGTACTACTACAATAAATTTAACATAAAAATGAATGAAATGGACACAAAACACAATTAAACATAAGTATAATAATATCATAAAAAAATAAGGATGAGAACAACTACCCATCAACAAGAACAATCTAGTGAGCAGGTTCTAACTCACATTTTTGCAATATGAATAATTTACAAATTGAACTAAATTACTTGGTTTAGAATTGTAACATTCACTCAAAGTAAAGAAGAATAGTGCATTATGTATTCAAAATTGACATCTCCCACACACCATTTCTTCACTTGTTTTTATAGTAAATGACTCAAAAGAATGTGGTAAATAGAGCATTTACTTAATAGTATATTCAAAATTTTGGTTTTTATATTTACCTAGTTTGTTTAAATTTACCAAGAAAAATCAATAATCTTAATAATATATTAGGTCATAATCTCCAAATAGATAGTCTCTATAAATATTTATATCTTTTATGACTTCCAATTTTTTCATTCAATTAAAATTATGAGCTTGAGAAATAGACAAACATTTTTATTAAAGACAATAGATTTGCATAGTTCCTAACAATAAGGGCATTTCATTTCTAGATTGGACTATATTTAAGATTTAACACATGTCATTTTTCGATTCAACTATGTGAGATTTGTTTTTGCATCACCATTTTGGGTCATACTTCATGATCCATCATTAAAATGAAAGAGAGCTATAGGAAAAATGGCTTACTATAGATGAACATAGATTTAAAATAGAGAGAGGGAGGGTGAAGACTAAACATGATTGAAGATGATGATAATATTTACAAAATAAAACTAAAAATAAGATGCAAAGAAAAACAATTAAAAAAAAACATGTATTTATATAAAAAATCATCTTAAAAATAAATAAATAAGCCATAAACATATATATAAAAGTTGACTTAACAACATAAACATAGAAATCTAAAGAAACCTATTATGGATAAACATAAAGAGTGTAGAATTAAAAACCATCTAACAAGGTGTCTTTGGGCTGGAAATGCTCCAATAAAAAGTTGTTCGCCAAATATAAGCTTCAAATCCTCACTTATAACTATTTGAAATGATCTCCAATTTTGATGAAACAAAAGTCAATCTTGACTTTCTCGAGCCTCCTAGATGCGTTTGAATAGTAAGCAATTCCATGAGTATAACTAGAAATAATGCAGTCATCTAGATCTGACAATACATAAATGCAATATAAAGGGGTAATTAAATCTTTGCAAAACATTTCTTACTTTCCAGATCATTAAAAATACAAACAAAGAGCATACAAGAATTTACAAATTTTCTACATGAAAATATCAATCTCTTAGTTAGGAATATAAGAACTTAGATTTGTCAAAAAAAAAGAGACTTTGATAGCATGGTAGAAATATGAAATAGACTGAATAACCAAAGGAAATTTTTAAGAGAAAATCAGTGTCGCATAAACTAAAAAATCATAAAGAATGCAAACCAAAACTTTGAGAGGTTATGCAATATCATTAAGTAATAATACATTGAGAGCTTCCAAGATTGATGATAAATACAAGCTGGGTGGTGAGTTTATATAGAACTTGGTTGAAGATGGAGGTGACAAATCAACCAATGAGAATTGACCAGCAAAACCATCAACATTAAATAAAGTGATGAAAAATTAAATACTCCACCCTTACGAGGTGGACAATAACTCATCATTTTATCTCCTAGTTATTAAATAATTAACTCACTTTATTATTGTAAGCAAGCTTAATAAATGTGTAGGAAAAACCTATAACTAAGGGAATTAAATATCCCACTAGTAAATAAAAACCTACACTAATAGGTCCTTGAGCCAAGTTTTGAAGGTCCAAGACGACGACCTCCAAAGGCGATAAGTGCTTTCACAGAGAGTGGCCACATAAGTAGTTTAATCTTGTTCACACTTAAAGCCATTGATTTTTCATACTCGATTTTGATAAAGGCCCTCAAAGAGGAACTATGGAATCTCAAATTCATTATGTGCTATATTGGTTCCTTGGAGCTAACCGAAGTGGGTGAGAGTCAATTTACTACTTCTTCTAATCTCCTACATAATTCAAACTAGTATCAAGGACATGTACATTTTATATATTCACAACTCCCCTTTTCCTAGCATTGTAGGCGAGCACTATGGATTTTCAAAGTCATGTTGTGTTGGTCTGGTGGGTCAAATTCAGAATATTATGCACTATATTTATTATTAAATATTTTAACTATCAACTTGTGCTTTACCATAGTGGGATGTTGAACCAAGGCACAATTTTCTCTATAAATAGAGAACCATAGTGGCCCCGGTTGGACCTATCATGTGAAATCCCAAGATCCCTAGCATGATCAACATCCCCCGTGGTTTGAGAATATGACCTACACCTTATAAAACCACTAGCAACTTAGAATCAATTATGCCTGATGTAAAGTGAAATTTGTCATTTATATGTAAGAGCTTGCATGCGCTACTCATCCTTAAAAAGCTATGTAACATTGTAATTCAATATTTTAATAAGAATAAATGGTTGTGTTATTCTTCATTATTCATTTACATTAAAGAGTTAGTTTGTGTGTTCAGTGTCTTCAAATTACAAGTAGCTAGAATTAATGTTACCAGCACTTGCACCTAAAGGAGGTTCAAGGAGTACACTAGTGGAAAACTATATTTTTGTTAATATGTTACAGTGTATGTGTTTGTGCCTAGATAGGCTACAAGTTGAAATTTTTAGTGCATGTGGCTGGATTAAACACTTAATAATAAACTTGGTAAATAATAGACGAAATAAACTTATACAAATCTATAGTTTTTCCCTCAAGAAACTGAGTATTATCTAATTATGTAATATTTGCATGTAGATTTAAAACTTAAAGCAATTTACAAATGAAAAAATAAAGTTACCATGAAATTGATAGAAAACAATAAAAATGGAAATAGAATGTTCTCATCCAGCAGGCCAATTATCAAATCAATATTTATCTAGCTATTATGTGATAACCGATATTTTGGAGGTTGTTACCATTAAATTGGAACTAGTTTACAATTAAACAACACTCTTGCTACGGTTTGGTAAAATTTTGTCACTCTTGCTAGGTTTTTCTAAAATGTTGCTTTATATGTGAATTTAGGTGAAAAAGACCTAAAAATCCCTACCTAGTTTTCCTTTCCCTATAATTTATTTCTAAGTTTTCATTGACTTTCTTCCACGATTCTAGCTGTCATTACTCATTTTATTAAGCCCTTTGCAACATTAAGTTACCAATCCCTTGATTCTCTCCTAATTCTCACTTATGAAGAATATTTTGCATGTGCTTAATTAAATGGCTTAACTGAGCCCACACTTAATATATGGTTTGCATCGCTTATTATTCCTTTTCACTAATTGACATGAAGTATTTTATTAACAAATGGAACACCCATAGAATTACGGAAGGGTTGACACTTGAATTCATTTTATTTGTTTCCTCTTAGAATGATTCCATGAGTATGTGGATAGTTTTATAAAGGTTAAGTTAATTGTCGTGAACCCGCAGAAAGGGGTTAGTTGTCAATGTCATGATTTTTAAAAGGATTTTTTAGGTCTGTGGGATAATTCAAGAGGATATATATGTGACCCTTGGAATGAAAAATAATGACACGTGGACTCATCTCAATGTCTCCAATTGGTTTTCTATCAAAAGCTATGATTGTGAGCAATGGTATGATGACACACAACACAATCGCATGAGGATTATGTATTCTAGGACACATTAATGTTTAAAACAACTTTGAAACACATGTTTATATCATAAGTTACTCAACTGCTCAATGAAAATTTGATGGATGGTTGTATTTAAATTCTAGAATGAAATACACAAAGTTCTAGGATTATGAACTCAAGCCTCTAGAATCACCATATAACTGATGAAGGTACTCCCCTTACAAAGCCTCACACACACAACTAAAGAGAGATAAACAAAAAATACAGAAATAAGCACTTGATTTCTATTATCTAGATGAAGTGAAATTACAATACTAGGAAAATATCATACTATAGGCACTTAGGCCTTCTGATTACAAAAAATTACAAGCAAAAAATAATGATCTGCACTACTGGAGCTCCCCTCTGTAACCAAGAGGTCTAACTACCTTACAATGTTCAAGAAGGTGTACACCCATGTTGGCACGAGGAATTCTACTATCGATTTCTTTCCTTAGAAGTTTTTATTTGCTATATTTTTCATTTTATATGTTTACAACTTCTCATGGTCATAACTTTTGATCCGACTGCGAGATTTCCAATTTTAATATATATTGTTTGTGGAAGGTTTGAATTTTGTTGCTTCTATGCTTGGGAGATAAAATAACAATATTCACACTCTCTCATTCAAGGAAAACCCTAGGAACCTCAATCTTAGGTATGCAAATGAGAAAGAGATCTTGCAATAGGGTTGTCCTAGGGTCTAATTATAGACTATGGATGGGTTCACCAGCAAGATAGGACTTGGAAGGATAAATGAAAAGCAATATGTAATGCTTAACCCTAATATGATGCAAGACTTCCCTAGATGACCTTAAAATAAATGTAAAAAAAGAAAAAAAAATTCTAAGAGCAGAGGTGTGCACATGGAAACCTGAAGAATATTGGAATAAGCTCTAAAAGACTCAAAATCATAAAATTGGGGCATACTAGGACTCATATACCACTTTGGGCATATTAGTCCCTGACTAGGGTTTCTTGTCTCGAACAGGTTTTGGACAGTGTAGGTTTTGGAAATACAAAATCTAGAAATTCAATTTGTAGTGGGACTCACATGCCACTTCTGGCCTATCAGTTCCATTGCACTTTTCCAAGAATTCAAACTTGGGATCTGCACTTCAACCTCTACTCTTCTCTTCTAAACTGATTTTTGGACCTGAACCTATAAAAAATACCTTAAAAATAGAATATATGCTTGGTTTTTTTACAGGGGGTTTTGTTCATGAGTAACTAAGTATTATTCATGGTTATGGCAATTATTTTAGTGAATTTTATTAGTTTGACTTCACTTTAGTATTAAAGTCTATATTGTTTGACCCTATATTAACTATTATTTTTATATAATCATTATCTCAATTTTAAAGTCCATAGTCGCACAATATCAATAGTCTAAAGGTAAATGGAAAATATCATTCTACTATATTGGTTTCGTCATGTATTGTGTTAAATTTATGTTTGAACATCAACTTTACACTATTGAGTACATCAATTTTTATCCAACGATAATGTTGATCTAGCTTTAACTTTATAAAGTCTATATCTTTGGTCTAATTTGAAATATTTTGTGACTTCAACTTTAACTTGTTATTGTCTATTCATAATTTATAGCATTGACTTTAAACTTGATAATTTTTATTTATAATGTGGGTTTGAACTAGTCTTAGTTCTACCCATTTGTGATATGAATTAAATTTAGGTCTTTCGTGGTTTCTACGGTCATGATTGGGGATCTATTTGAGGTATTACTTTTAGGTATTGGTATTATTTATGACTATTGATAAAAGTTGTCAATGTTAAATGATTATAACTTGGCAGATTTTTCCTGCACTAAGATCATGTTTCCTTTGGGATGTATTTTATCTTTTAGGAATGTCATCTATCACTCATAACTTACTTTGCACTAAGGTGAGGGTTTGGGCTATGTCAAAGGTGGGTTTTGCCACAATAATGGGTTACACTTTTTGAGACATCCTAATTTTTGCCTGAAATAACATATTTTTAGAAAATACAATGATTTATGACTTTCAAGGTTCCATTTAAATTATTTTAATTAAAGAGGGATTGATCAAAACCACTTAGATCAAACCCCCTTGGATAGAACCTTGTTAGATTTAAACCATACCTATAATCGAGTCTCTTCTACACCTATCAAAATGCTGATAAAAACCACATTTGATTTACCTTTTGAGTGATCAAATGAATTCATTTAAAATTTATGCTTTGTAAGCCTGTAGCCCTTATTATAAGATTCCTAAAAAGTATAATTTTAAATATGTTTAATTTGATTATTATATTTATATCTTATTTCCTGTGAATGTAGGATTTTCAGTGAACATCAAGTTCTTTATTTCACACATACAAAAAAAATATAAAAGTGGAGAAAAAAATTCTAAAAAATACATGTGCCCTAGGTATTGATGTCCTTGTTCCAAAAAAGAAAGAATAAGTTAATTAAAATGAATACATAAAA
>VDFB02018296.1:5794849-5829333 GCA_007258455.2 Sequoia sempervirens | reverse complement strand
TAACCATCTAGAAAGGAAAAATATCTTTTTCCAGACAGTGAGTCTAGTATTTGGTCTACAAAAGGTAGTGGAAAGTGATCTTTTTTAGTGGCACTATTCAATTCTCTATAATCTACACACACTCTCCATTTTCCACCTTTTTTAGAGACAATAACTAATGGAGAAACCCACTAACTGTCAGTTTAGATTGGATAAATAAAACCAGCATCAAACAACTTTTGAAGCTCACTTTTAACTATTTCTCTAAGTGTTGGATTTACTCTTCTTTGAGGTTATCTAACCGGTGAACAATATTCTTTGATATATATCCTATGAGTACAAACTCAAGGATCTATTCCTTGCATGTCCCCATATTCCCATGCAAAAGCTTTATGTTGTTCTTGTAGCATTTTTAATAAGTTAGCCTATTGAGACTGTGACAGCTTGCTATTGATATTCAAACAATGACCTTAAGAAAATTCTATCTGCTCCATGAGATTACTCATAGAATCTATAGGTGATGTTTGTACCTCTTGTGGAAGTAAATTATGAAAAATCACCGGAAGTTTAAGCAGTGAACTTTCAGAATCTGGTTGCTGCAGGAAACATTGTAAATAAGTACCATTTAGATCAGATGAACTACCCGTATCAGAGTTGTACTATAGAATTTGAAACAACAAGTCATCCTCACTCTGAGGTTGTGAGAATGGGTCATTTTGAATCATCATTAATTGAGCCAAAGAATTGGCTTCTTCAGTTTCTTCCCCCACATCTAGCCAAACAGGTTGGAACAAATCTGGTTGAGGTCTAGCAGGCGGATATAGAGCCAATTTCTTTGTGGACTGTCCATCAGAAATGGTCATATCTCCAAAGTGGCATCCTATAAAAGCATTAGCAGTTGCTAACCATGGTCTACCAAGGATAACTGGATACTCTCCTAAAGTTGCCTTAACTAATAGTATTGTGAAATCAGCAGGATACTCCCAAGATTCAAGAGTGACAATTACATCTTCCACTATCCTATCAGGTTTAACTGTGGAGCTGTCTACAAGCTGCAAAACTGTGGATGTAGACCTAATGTTTGAAATGTTCAGGGAGTCCAAAGTATGCTTTGTCATGACATTAATGGCAGCACCTAAATCAATCAAAATATTTTTTACAACTTGGCCATTTATATGTATCTGCACTACAAGACTTCTAGGGTCAATATACTTTGGAATAACTACATTTCCCAACATTATATCAGCCAATTTTCCTAAGACATGAATTGTTTGAGGATTATTTTTCTTTCATCCAGGCTTCTTCAAACAGACCTCTTTAATAGCTTTTCCAAAAATAGAAATATCTTTAATAACCTGAAATAAAGGGATTTGAATCTGCACTTTTTTTTAGCTGATCCAAAATGTCAAAAGTGGGTTTTTCCATGGATTTAGATGTAGTACTTTGAAACCTCTAAGGAAACGGTGGGTTGTCTTGATTTTGCAAAATAGGCTCCTTAGAAACCGTATCAGTTATGGGCATATGCTCAGTAGGAACAACATGTGGAGTAGATTCTTCTAGGGGAGAATCTTGTATTTCAGTAATTAGAGGTGGTTTTGGAGCAGGTAAAGTGGTTCTCGACCTCAAATGGATGTCATTAACATTTAAGGCATAAGCTTGATATTGGTTGGCTTCGGCAAGATATGTAGGCTACTATGGCTGCTGCTATTGCTTATTATTGGGATTGGGCAACGGCTGGGCAGGCATAGGCATTTGTTTTGGAGGTCTAGAATTTGTGGCAGTTGTTGCAGGAGGTGACATAACGGTCTATGGTTGTGGCTGTGGAAGTTGCAGGAATCTAAAGGACTGGTTTTTCCATTGCTGAGGGCCTCTCCATTGAGGATTTTGCTGCCAATTTCCTGAAGGTGGGGTCCATTTCCCTTGTGGCTGCTGCCAATCTCCTTTAAGAGGTTGTCATTGCGGGGTTTGATAATTAGGCCAACTTGGTTGAGGTGGATTCCAAGGTGGTGGTGGTCCATATGCATATTGCCATTGGTTATTATACCTTGAGGCATACCTTGTCTTTGGGCCCATGGTCTCTATTGATGGTGTTTTTATGCACTTCTCAACACAGGTAATGCATAGGTGCACTACCTCTCTTGAAAGACAATCTCCCACAATCGAATTGCAGAACACTATCCCAAGGTCTCTCGGATGTTTGGTCATGACAGTGCTTAGATACCTCAGTAGTTTGATGTGATTTGCTGGAATCACAAGGCGGCCTTACATAAATACAAAGTGTGGGCACAAAGCATGAAGTTGGATCTTCGAAAAGGAGTTTTTAGTATGAAGGCAGTTATGTGTTGGCTGCAGGTTCAAACAGCAGTCTCAAACTCCATCTAGTTGTTAGATTTTGCTTTATAATGTACAATGAACCTTGGTATTGTTCAGTTTCTAAAGAAAGTGAAAAAGAGCGAAGGGGAAGAAAAGTTTCTAAGCCTAAAGCTTGCTGCGAACAGTGATAATGGAGTCCCTGCAATGGATAATTCCTTCAAAACAATATCCCACTTAACCAGGGATTTCACAGTATCATGAGAATTGTGCAATCTTCTAAGGGCTGCAGATTTTTATCCTTCATCCACCACATACATGCATGAACTAAAGATAAGTGTTTGAGGCAACTTAAATCAAGTCTAGGCTAACTTTGCAAAGTTATCTACCTTCAGCAAACAGCAAAAAGTATGGACTAAGGGATCATCAACAAAGCAGGAATTTTCATGAACAGCCAACAACATTCCTAAGATTATCCAAATAACATGAACAGCTAACTAACAGCAAAGAGATCTAAGTTAAACATCTAAGATTGGAGAAGTGAATCAAATAACATGAGAGAAAACAAGGAAATGCACCAAATCAATGCTATTTCTTATAAATTTCTGCAGCATGTCTTTACAACAACTCAACTCTCTCTTTGCAAATGAGAGGAGTGCTCTATTTATAGCTTTTCAAAAGTCAAATAAATGGCCAAGATTCATTTCAATTGTGTGGCCATGATTCATTACAAAATAGGGTTTCACCTACCCCCAAATAGATTTACAATTAAAAAACATCTTTTGTCTTTTCCTTATTTTGTCATCTAGTGGATGACACTATTTGCATTTTCGTCTTGTAGCTAATTACTGTTTCTTTGGCTGTAGCTACTCTTCTGGGAGGTCTTCTTCCTTGGCTGGGCTGTCTGGTTGCTCCTCAGAGGCTGCGTGTTGAATATGCTTGAGGATTACGGCTTGGAGCTTGTCCACCTCGAGGATTTCGCATCTCAACGCTTGGTAGCTCCATTCTTTGGCATTCTCTTCTAGCTGCTTCCAGTCCTCGTCATACTTTGAGCCCTGATCTCTGAATAGGTCTGATCTATCGAAGGCACGAGAAGTGAAACTCAAGAAGTCCGTTGTGATATCTCCAGCTGTCCCGTCCTTCATCTTTTCCTCAAAGTATGACCTAACATTTTCTGCATCCAATTGCACCGTGGGCATATCATGGCCCATTATCAGCTTGAGGTACTCGGCGCATTCTACTCGGATTTCTTTGATCCATGCAATATCCAGATCTACCTTGCTCTGGATCTGTTCCATCCTTTCTTTTCGGTTGATGAGGTCTCTGCGCCATATGTCTACCAACTAGTGATCCTCCTTCTTCAATTCTAGCTTCTCTTCCCACGTGCTTTCTGGCATTCGAAGGATGGCCTCAACCTTCGGGAAGGCAGAGTCGTAGATCGTAGGGAAGTTGGTGTAGATTTTCTTCATGCTTTCCAAGGACTGAACCAGGTCTAGGAACTTGTTGGCTATCTGCACAACCAAGCCGATCCCTATGTTTCCGACGTTTGCAACCTGTTGGAACCAATCCTCCGTGGTCTTCTCCAAGTTTTTCCTCCTCTCCATCTTATCTATCTGTTCCTTGGAGAGCAGTTGTGGCACGACTGTGGAGGTAGCGGGGAGGTCGTCTATTGAAGACCACTGCTGGATGTAGTCGGTTAGGGCAGCAACCTGCGCCTTTAGCTTGTCTTTAGTGATCTTGTCCTGCTTAATCAGATGCACCACCGTGGTCACTGACTCCTCCAGATGTCTGACCTTCTGTTCCCTGGTTGTTGTCCCTAGGTCGATTATGGAGATATTGTAACTTACTCTGGCCTGGCCAATAGTTAGCGTTGCTACTTGTGCAGCCCGGGAGCCAGAAGCGTCCATGGTTATCCTGGAACGAACCTTAGGCTTCTTCTCCTTCTTTGTTGTGGCTAGAGATCGAGCCAAGATGGCTTCCAATCTTGACCTCGGGTCGCTCAGGATGGGAGTAGTCTTTTCAAGTTGCTTTTCCAGCCAGTCAGGCATGGCGGATTTATCCTTGGGTGTATCATGGCTGCCTTCACCCGTCTCAGTCAGAGGCAAGACTTCTGCCTCCTTTTCCTTTTCAAGCTCTTCCTTTTTTTTGACAGCATCCTCCTCCTCGTCAGAGTCTTGATAAAGCACGAGGTGTTTAACGGGTGCCTTGGTGGTCAGTATCTGAGTGGGATCCTGTTCTTTGGCTGCCCCTTCTTCTTTCTTCTCTTCAGTGGCCTCGGGTTCTAGACTCTTCACAATGTGGGTCTCAACCTCAATGATATCCCTTTTTGGTTGCTCTTCTTGCGGCTATCCCTATTCACCACGTGGCGACTGTTCTGCCTCTTCTCCAACATCCTTTGGCTGCTGAGCCAACTCTTCTTCAATGTCATCATCAAAAACCTGAATAATTTCCTTGGCGCCCGAGCCATCCTCTCCATCCCCGCTCTCAGAAGAGCCTGTCTCTTCTTCCTCGTAGGCAACCTTTTCGATGGTTCTACACTCAAATTCAGGTTGCTCATAATAATCATTGGCCTCCTCTCCGATAGGCTTTGAAGCCTCCTGTTCTAGCTCCTCCATCTCCTTGGAAATCTGCATTGTGGCCTTCATGGCCGGCAGACCTGTTGGCGGTTGTGAAGGTTGAGCTATTGCGAGGGCAGCCTAGAGAGTAGGGTCCATTAAAATCTATGAGAGCTCAGGAGGAAGACTCTGTAGGTGCCGTGTAATAGCCTCGGGCACGCTAGAAAGGGGAACAGGCGATGGTATTGTTGCTAGAGGCAGGGAGGTGATGGGAGACATGGCGGCAGCAGAGGAAGGGGAAGTAGTCATGCTCGAGGAAGAGTCGATATTGATTATGGACCCGACCGGGGGCGAAGAGGCAAGGTGGACATAAATGTCCACCGCCTATGGGGATGAGGCGGCTGCGGCCTGAGAGGTGGGCAGCACACCAGTCGAGGGAGGAAGGAGCAATGGAGGCTATACCTCTGTTGTGATCACTGTCCTTTTAAGCTTCTTGGGAGATGAGCCTCCCGTATCCTTTGTTGCTTGTTCTTTGGGGCCCCGGACTATGTTGTTTCTGCTTCTTTTCTCTTTTGGGACCTGGTGATGGGGGGAGACTTGGAAGTCTCACCAGCTGATGGGGAGGCGGCAACGTCCTCCGCGACGCTTGGCTCACTTTTGAGCGCTTCATATGTTAGAGTCACCCCTTGTTGCCCCAGTTGTGCCACCTGCCCATCAACCCACTCCTTAGTGCGAGCTATAATTGTCTTTATGATAATATCCAGGTCCTCGACCTCTTGCTCATCCCAGTCGATGGAGGGGATTGCCAGGTCGGCAATCGCAGGGTACCTCGGGTGCACAAGGGTGGACTCATCCTCCTCAAGCTGATCAGGCACTGGAAACAGCTGCACCCTCCTCAAAAATTGTATTGTCATTTGCATGTAATGCCTCTTGCAAACCTCCTTATCATCTCTACAATCCACCCAGAAATCTTCAACATGGTACTGGTGGGCGTATGTCGGTCCTAGCGCCTTCCTGACGTGGTCGTGGGGGTCCATCCGCGGGCGAGCCATGTACCATTCAAAGTTATATTCTTTGAGTTCATTTTCTGAGTTTCCAGCGCATTGAGATGTTTACAATCAATAGAGGCCTTGGTCGAGGGTCATGGGATAAGGGATCCCTACTATGTGTTTCTAGCTGAAGACCCCCTGAATATGTTGGAGCTGCCGGGAAAGCTCTAGGAGAATAATCCTATCGTTCGAGTATCTCGGCAACTTGTTCGGCCGTTCTGTGAATCCCTGGGCATGGATGTAAGTGAACTTGGGGAATTGAATGTATAAGAAGGCATACTCCTTCAGGAGTGCCCTGGCGCTGTGAGATACCCTTCTCTCGAAGTCCTCGACTATCAATCTGATGATATGGCCTATGAAGGCATCATTGATCCGACGGTACTCCTTTTTGAAGTCGCGGTATTGTAGCTAAGGGTACCGGTCAAAAGGCTTAAGCCCTCGTTTGTGATCCCCATCCGGCACCATGAAGAGTCCACTATATTGCCTCTGATCTACCAATGAGTACACCAGGTACGAGGTCATGTAGAACTTATTACTTTTCTTAACATTTACAAACTGCTCGTGGAAGCAGTTGCTAATGATACTCCCCCAGTCGAATGAGATCTTGGTTTTCACGTCCTCATTTCCTCATATAATTTGCTCAATATAGTAAGCCATCCACTCCTGGAAGTAGGCAGCTACTGGGAGGCCCATGACCCTGCTTAGCATGGTCACCAAGTCGTGATAGTCCTCTTGAAAATCGCTGCGGAACAGCTCTTGGGGAACCTTTGCAGCGCTGCCCCGTTTCTCCTTTAACCAGTAAATGTTGATTGAATTCTTGATGTTCAATGGATTGGAATCCCATGCTGCCTGACACTGCTCCAAAGTGGGGACTTGCATATGTGGGAATGTAGGAATGTGGAATGTTTTTGTAATTTCTTCCGGAGACATGTCGGCAAGGATATTCCCTTCTTTGTCCACGATTTTTCAGGTATCCGTCTGGTAGGCTTCTCGGCAAGCCATTACCAGTTCAGGTGCTATTAGAGACGGAGGGAAGCTGACAGCTTTAGAAATTCCACTTTGGCGTATCAATCGGGCATTCTTTGTTTTAGGGTCGACTTTGACCCTCTGGGTGAACTCATCTATGTCCACCTGGCCTATATTGGTGTCCGAGATTTCTTTCCAGTCCGTCGAGACCTTTGACTTGAGCGGTTCACCCTGAAATTGGAACTTCATTTGGTCTTTGTTGTCTTTCCCATGAGCGGCCCTTCCGGATTTCTTACCCTTGTCCTTTTTGGTAGAGGCCCCTGAAGTTCCTGTGGCCGATTCCATATATCCTGTAGGCAACGGGTGAAGTCAGCACAAGAAAACACCAATAATGTTAATGTTAGTCCGTATTGTGAGCATATTATATAAATACCCATTCAAATGCATCATAAATTTAATTTTTAGACGATATCGATTTTAGGGCAATTGAGCAATCCGGGCCCGGAGGGCCAGACTTCCCTGGAAGGAATGCTGCTAGGAAGGGAAAACACGACCGAAAGTTCCTGGAGACACCCGTTGGTCAAATTTTGATGTTCTAAGGGACCCATGATGGAGAATGGCCTGATTTAGGACATGGGTCGAAGTTAGATTTTCAATTTGAATTGATTTGGATCAATTTGGGGAGCTCCGGAGGTTTCAGGCCGGAAGGCAGTCAGGCAAAGGAAGCCGGCGGCGGCGGAAGCCCAGAGGCGGAAGTCCGAAGTCTGGAGCCCAGGAGGCAAAAAGGATGGCTGAAACGAGGTTTGGGTTGGTCAAATTTTGATGTTCTAAGGGACCCATGATGGAGAATGGCCTGATTTAGGACGTGGGTCGAAGTCAGATTTTCAATTTGAATTGATTTGGATCAATTTGGGGAGCTCCGGAGGTTTCAGGCCGGAAGGCAGTCAGGCAAAGGAAGCCGGCGGCGGCGGAAGCCCAGAGGCGGAAGTCTGAAGTCTGGAGCCCAGGAGGCAAAAAGGATGGCTGAAACGAGGTTTGGTTTAACAACTTTAGACCAGATGGCATTTGGAGCACCGGGCCCCCGAGGCTGGGAGGACGCCAGTTGACGGCCGCTGCGTAATCGTGAATTATTTTGAACGGCGGCGGCGAAGAGAAAACCGGAGCCTGGAGGGTGGGGAGCCGACGGAGGTGCAGGCCGCCGCAAATATTTGGCGTTAATACGAACGGCGGCGACGAAAGACGGACCGGGACCCGAGCACCGAGGAGACGGGGATGATGGCCGCCACAATGTACATGCAACGATGGTTGAAGAGGCTTCTAGAGTCCGGGAGGTGGGGCGCCGCGGGATGACGATCACCGCAAAGGGTTTCGGTAAGCTCGGGCTATGGCGGCGGCGAAAAGACCCCCGGAGCCCGTAGGCCGGGCAGCCGGAAGGGTTCCGCCATGAGCGACGGTGGAACCGTCACGGAGTTCCGAGGATAGAACTCCGGACGGCCGGGCCCGAAGGGTCGCGGGGCAGGGAGGAGGACGCCGAAAGATGCCGGTCATGAGCATCGGTGGAAAACTGGAAGCGGCGGCCCGGGATCCGGGGTCCAGACGCACAGAAGACAAACCAGAAGAAGCTCAATTCCTCGAAGTGCAAGAGCGGCGAAGGCGGGCTGCGACGGTTGGAACGGGACCTCGAGGGCGGGGAGCCGACGGAGGTTCGCCGCTGAGGTCAGTTTTAACGCGGTGGAGTGCGAAAGGCACTCCGGTGACAGAATCCCGATGACTCGAGCCTGGCTTGGGTGGCAGCCGTCGGTATACTTTTTGCGCGGAATGGAGCGGCGAAGGAGGGAACCGGGCCTGAGGGGGCTGGTCGCCCTGCGCGAAGAATAGCCGTGCAACGGGCGAGTTCCGAGTCGAGAGGGGGGATCATTGCGCTGAGTTTGGGTAAATTCCAAAACATGGGTTTCGAGCGTGATCAGGGGTTGTTTGATTTTACATAATTTAATTCATTGCTCAATTCAACGAAATCCACAAAAAAGATTAAAAATAGCGGGAGCGTGAACGAGGATGGCCTACCTCCAATTCGCTAAGCGGGAAGTCGATGGGATTCACAGGTAGGGTTGATGGAGCGACGTTGATGCTAATGATCACGATGATGCAGATTGCAGGGGGCTCCAGATGCCGGCTCTAAGAATTCGTTCAATTTTGCAAAGTTAAAAATGATATTGGGGACCATGGTTTATATACCCTATCAGTCATTAATGCTCGCATTAAATGCTCGTACGACCGCGCCAAAAGGTTGGTGAGATTCAAATTTGAGTCGGCGGCGGCGGCGAGGGCTTCAGGATCCGGCAGGCGGGAAGCTGCGCAACGATGGTTGCCGCATGAATTTTCGGTGACTTTGAACGACGGCGGCGATAGAACGCTCGGGGCCCAGAGGGCGGGGTGCAGTGGAGAGTTCGCCGGCATTAGATTTTGCCCTTCGTGTGAACGGCGGCGGCGAGCAACACCCGCGGGCCCAAAGGGACGGGCGGCCGACGGAGGATCGCCATCACGGACGGCGATCCCGGGACGGAAGTCCGGACGTGGACTTCCGGCACTTGGGGCCCGAAGGAGCAGGGGCCAGCTGGGAAATCCCTGAAGACCTCCGAACAGCAACCGGCTGGGCAGGCTCCGGAGGGCGGAAAGATGCCCGAAAAATGCCGTCGGGGCGGCGAATGAAAGAGGGAAACCCGAAAGGGGAACCCTAGAGGCCCAGGCCCGGAGGAGCCCAGGGCCGCCCCAGAGCCAAAAAGGCCCAAGGAATCCACGAGGCCCCGGAGGGCACCAAAAAACTAAAAGGGAAACCACGGTCAATTTTTTAGGATGAAACTTTAGGGTAATATCGACCATGCAAAACGTTAAAAAAGAGGGGCACGCAAAACGAGGTGACCCCGAAAGACCCGACAAGGAAAAAGAAAAGAGGGTCCCCGTTTCGAATGGGGTGTGTGTGCTAAGGGCACAACAGTCTCCTTTGTGCAACAAAGAACACTTGATCATCATCACCTTCTACTGGCTTGAAGTCAATAGGTAGTTGTTTGGCTTCAAAATTAGCCTCCATCTTGCACCTACAGTCACGCTTCTTTTGTCTACAATATGGACAGAACTCGGCCAAAACTGCCTTAGCCTCCTCATGTTTCCTCTAAGTTTGCATTGTGTCAAGTTGTGTAGCCATATTATTAATGATGTCTTGCTTGAAATCAGATAGCAAATTTGTTATCTCCATCCGGGAGACTCCTCTAGAAGAAGACTTCCCCAGTGTAGCATGATGACCTCGACCTTTCTTAACTATTGCTCGAGAATAGTTAAGACATATTTTCTTTATATCATCCCAAGGCAGTTGGGTTATATCACCTCATCTCATCAGGTCCAGAGCATCTATACAGGCATCACTGATTCCCCTTATAAAAAGTAGTTTCTAGGAGTCCTCGTTGAGAGTATGGTTTGAGTTCCTCTTTAGTGAAAACAAAAATTTGGAAATATAATCTTCCAAACTTTCATCATCCTTCTGCTGAATTTGGAATATGTCATCACCTTTGTTGGCACTCTTACAATATTCTTTATACTTTTCAAGGAATTTCATCTACATGGCCACCCAACTATCGATGACGCCTCTTCCCAAACTCATGAACCATCTGAGAGCTCCCTCCTTCAAGGTGGAAGGAAATAGCTTTAGTTTATGAGCGTTTGTGTTGTAGTCATAACTGCGGCAGAGAACATCAAATTCAAATAGAAAGGTTTATGGGTCCTCTGTGACCAGGCCATAGAATTTTGGAAGCAGTGAAGAAGGTATATTTTTAAGATTGTCAGTATCTCGCTAGGGAACAATAGGGAACTCAAAAGCAGGAGGTGGATTATTAGGTGGGTTATTTGCCATGTTGGGTTGCTTGAATAACACATGGAATAGGTTTTCCTCAGGTTCATCGTCAATTGGTTCAAATGGTAGTTCAACAAACAGGTTTTCAGGGATGAACCTTCCCAATGCGTCTCTTCTTCTTCTATGCATGCAATACGGTGAATAGTGGCTTGAAGGATCTAGAAAATTAAACTAGTGCTAAAAACGACTTCTGACAAACTCCTAGCTAGATGCCATCCCCGACAACGGTGCCAAAAATGGTCGCACCCACAAAAGGATATGAAAATCATAGTAAAACCTTTTCTGGGAATTGGATATTCTGAAAGGTGACTAATATCTCTTTGTGGACGTTCATTTACTTGTCAAACCAGGGGATGTATACTTTAAATGGCACAACAAAATATATGCACTAGGAACTAGTTTCGTTCAAATCTTAGTAGAAATACATACTGGAAAGTAATTCTATCTACGCCACAAGATAGTAATGCAAAATTATTTAACTATGATAGAAACCATAACAACTACGACTGAAACACAAACTATGAGCTGGCCTTATGTTGCAAGAATAGTCACAGGGATGGACTCTCTATGCTGCAGGAGCACTATAAGACTGAGTTTGTATGAAAACTTCAAAGATGAAAGCTAACTGAAGATCAACAGAAAAGAACAACTAACTGACTAGCTACAGATACTTACTAAGTGGGCCCCCTTAGCAAGCATCTACTGATTACGCAGATGTTAAACTCAGAACTTCATTGATCTTTATTCATGAAAACAGAATGATATACATTATTTTGTTGATATGGAGACTAACAACAAACTCTGTCTCTGGTCAAACAGATTCTGTCTTTCATTATCATATTGATTCTTACATGATATATGCTACTCTATTTCTATCTTACTCTAACTATCATCTATCTCTTTTCTCCCTCTTCTTCTCACTCGCGCAGGAGGAGAACTTTATTTAAAAATAGGAGAGCAACTAACTAACTAACCCTATCAAAGAAATATGTGGAAGTAAAGTATATCCCCAAATCAAGGAACAAACTTCATAATGAATTTATGCGTTCAACCCAATACGGAGAGAATCTAGCGCTCCACTCTTTCCAGATTGACTGTCATTAAAATTCATTCCCATGGCTTTGGTCAAAGTGTCTTCGCCAGAGCTTCCTCGAAGTCGTGCAGGAAATGGACTTTACTGCAAGGCCGAGATTGGTTGCGCTTGACTCGATCATTCTTCAACAACCTACGAAACAAAAGGTAACAGATGCAAAAGAAAAGGCGTATGGCACATATACAATATCTATTCATTAATCACACATTTTAAATCCACTTCATCATTCAAAAGCTGTATACAATATACCAGTCATTTTAGGGAGTCAACGGGGCAGTAAATGCAATCAAGTCAACACAATGAGCTATAGGAATATAAAAGTATCTTGCTACAGGATATCCCAATAAAAAGGTTTCAACAAAGTTTAAACAACCATGAAATAACAAAAGTAAAGGCATTTAAAATTTTATCATAACATCCAAATTATGAGCACATTTTAAGCTCATCACAATTTAGAACTTGGGTACTCATAACCTAGTCAACAAAGTAGAGTGAAATATGTTAAATATATGGAGTAACAATTTTTTTAATGTAAATATGATTTTCCTTTACTAGTTATCAACATACTTGTTTCATTTCAATTTATGTAGTCGAGGGTAGAAGAATGAGCACTCCAAAACCATGTTACTTATCATCCAGTAACACAACATGATCATAGCACGAGGAATAAGGCATTAAATCATCATATTAATATACAAAACTAATAATTTCATTTTAAAAGAGAAAACCATAAGACTGATAAGCAAAAAATGAGGTAGATTATGGAACAAAACTATGCAATATATATAATATTTACATTCATAATATATAAAATAATAAAGCCAAGTTTATTCCTTGTTTCAATCTAGGAGTGTCATACTATGAAAGATGTAAAGACAATATGCACAAGGGCTATTGTGACATGGCGTGTGGCATTTATGGTTTTCCTTTTAAAAGAAAATATGATGAAGATAATGTTAAGAATATGAACAAATACACTAAGCTACACAAATTATAATGCTATAGAAAATAATAGAAAAACAATTTACAAGAATAGAAAATAATGCAACCACAAAAATAAAAGAAACTTGCTATAAATAATTTTCACCAATCACGACTTAAAAACCAAGCCTATTATTCAACGTACTACTAAAATCAATTTAACATCAAAATGAATGAAATGGACACAAAACACAATTAAAAATAAGTATAATAATATCATAAGAAAATAAGGATGAGAACAACTACCCATCAACAAGAACAATCTAGTGAGCGGGTTCTAACTCACATTTTTGCAATATGAATAATTTACAAATTGAACTAAATTACTTGGTTTAGAATAGTAACATTCACTCAAAGTAAAGAAGAATAGTACATTATTTATTCAAAATCGACATCTCCCACACACCATTTCTTCACTTCTTTTTATACTAAATGACTCAAAAGAATATGGTAAATAGAACATTTACTTAATAGTATATTCAAAATTTTGGTTTTTATATTTACTTAGTTTGTTTAAATTTACTAAGAAAAATCAATAATCTTAATAATATATTAGATCATAATCTCGAAATAGATAGTCTCTATAAATATTTATATCTTTTATGACTTCCAATTTTTTCATTCAATTAAAATTATGAGCTTGAGAAATAGAAAAACATTTTTATTAAATACAATAGATTTGCATAGTTCCTAACAATAAGGGAATTTCATTTCTAGATTGGACTATATTTAAGATTTAACACATGTCATTTTTGGATTCAACTATGTGAGATTTGTTTTTGCATCAGCATTTTGGGTCATACTTCATGATCCATCATTAAAATGAAAGAGAGCTATAGGAAAAATGGTTTACTATAGATGAACATAGATTTAAAATAGAGAGAGGGAGGGTGAAGACTAAACATGATTGAAGACGATGATAATATTTACAAAATAAAATTAAAAATAAGATGGAAAGGAAAACAATTAAAAAAAACCATGTATTTATATAAAAAATCATCTTAAAAATAAATAAATAAGCCATCAACATATATCTAAAAGTTGACTTAACAACATAAACATAGAAATCTAAAGAAACCTATTATGGATAAACATAAAGAGTGTAGAATTAAAAACTATCTGACAAGGTGTCTTTGGGCTGGAAATGCTCCAATAAAAAGTTGTTCGCCAAATTTAAGCTTCAAACCCTCACTTATAACTATTTGAAATGATCTCCAATTTTGATGAAACAAAAGTAAATCTTGACTTTCTCGAGCCTCCTAGATGCATTTGAATAGTAAGCAATTCCATGAGTATAACTAGAAATAATGTAGTAATCTAGATCTGACAGTACATAAATGCAATATAAAGGGGTAATTAAATCTTTGAAAAAACATTTCTTACTCTTCAGATCATTAAAAATACAAACGAAGAGCATACAAGAATTTACAAATTTTCTATATGAAAATATCAATCTCTTAGTTAGGAATATAAGAACTTAGATTTCTCAAAAAAAAAAAAAATTGATAGCATGGTAGAAATATGAAATAGATTGAATAACCAAAGGAAATTTTTAAGAGAAAATCAATGTCCCATAAACTAAAAAATCATAAAGAATGCAAACCAAAACTTTGAGAGGTTATGCAATATCATTAAGACATAATACATTGAGAGCTTCCCAGATTGATGATAAATACAAGCTAGGTGGTGAGTTTATATAGAACTTGGTTGAAGATGGAGGTGACAAATCAACAAATGAGAATTGACCAGCAAAACCACCAACATTAAATAGAGTGATGAAAAATTAAATACTCCACCCTTACGAGGTGAACAATAACTCATCATTTTATCTCCTAGTTATTAAATAATTAACTCACTTTATTATTGTAAGCAAGCTTAATAAATGTGTAGGAAAAACCTATAACTAAGGGAATTAAATATCCCACTAGTAAATAAAAACCTACACTAATAGGTCCTTGAGCCAAGATTTGAACCAAAACAACAACCTCCAAAGAAGATAAGTGCTTTCATAGAGAGTGTGGCCACATAAGTAGTTTAATCTTGTTCACACTGAAAGTCCATTGATTTTTCATACTCGATTTTGATAAAGGCCCTCAAAGAGGAACTATGGAATCTCAAATTCATTATGTGCTATATTGGTTCCTTGGAGCTACCCGAAGTGGGTGAGAGTCAATTTACTACTTCTTATGATCTCCTACATAATTCAAACTGGTAACCAGGACATGCACATTTTCTATATTCACAACTCCCCTTTTCCCATAATTGTAGGTGAGCACTATGGATTTTCAAAGTCATGTTGGGTTGGTCTGGTGGGTCAGATTCAGAATATTATGCACTATATTTTGTATTAAATATTTTAACTATCAACTTGTGCTTTACCACAATGGGATGTTGAACCAAGGCACAATTTTCTCTATAAATAGAGAACCATAGTGGCCCCGGTTGGACCTATCATGTGAAATCCCAAGATCCCAAGCATGATCGGCATCCCCCATGGTTTGAGAATATGACCTACACCTTATAAAACCACTAGCAGCTTAGAATCAATTATGCTCGATGTAAAGTGAAATTTGTCATTTATATGTAAGAGCTTGCATGCACTACTCGTCCTTAAAAAGCTATTTAACATTGTAATTCAACATTTTAATAAGAATAAATGGTTGTGTTATTCTTCATTATTCATTTAGATTAAAGAATTAGTTTGTGTGTTCAGTGTCTATTCAAATTACAAGTAGCTAGAATTAATGTTACCAGCACTTGCACCTAAAGGAGGTTCAAGGAGTACGCTAGTAGAAAACTATATTTTTGTTAATATGTTACAGGGTATGTGTTTGTGCCTAGATAGGCTACAAGTTGAAATTTTTAGTGCATGTGGCTGGATTAAACACTTAATAATAAACTTGGTAAATAATAGATGAAATAAACTTATACAAATCTATAGTTTTTCCTTCATGAAACTGAGTATTATCTAATTATGTAATATTTGCATGCAGATTTAAAACTTAAAGCAATTTACAAATGAAAAAATAAAGTTGCCATGAAATTTATAGAAAACAATAAAAATGGAAATAGAATGTTCTCATCCAGCAGGCCAATTATCAAATCAATATTTATCTAGCTTTTATGTGATAACCAATATTTTGGAGGTTGTTACCATTAAATGGGAACTAATTTACCATTAAATGGGAACTAATTTACCATTAAACAACACTCTTGCTAAGGTTTGGTAAAATTTTGTGACTCTTGCTAGGTTTTGCTAAAATGTTGTTTTATATGTGAATTTAAGTTAAAAAGACCTAAAAATCCCTACCTAGTTTTCCTTTCCCTATAACTTATTTCTAACTTTTCATTGACTTGATTCCATGATTGTAGCTGTAATTACTCATTTTATTAAGCCCTTTGCAACATTAAGTTACCAATCCCTTGATTCTCTCCTAAAACTCACTTAAGAAGAATATTTTGCATGTGGTTAATTAAATGGCTTAACTGAGCCCACACTTAATATATGGTTTGCATAGCTTATTATGCCTTTTCACTAATTGACATGAAGTATTTTGTTAATGAATGGAACACCCATAGAATTACGGAAGGGTTGACACTTGAATCCATTTTATTTGTTTCCTTTCAGAATGATTCCATGAGTATGTGGATAGTTTTATAAAGGTTAAGTTAATTGTCGTGATCCAGTAGAAAGGGGTTAGGTGTCAATGTCATGATTTTGAAAGGGATTTTGTGGGTCTGTGGGATGGTTCAAGAGGATATATATGTGACTCTTGGAATGAAAACTAAGGACACGTGGACTCATCTCAATGTCTCCAATTGGTTTTCTATCAAAAGCTATGATTGTGAGCAATGGTATGATGACATACAACACAATGTCATGAGGATTATGTATTCTAGGACACATTAATGTTTAAAATAACTTTAAAACACATGTTTATATCACAAGTTACTCAACTGTTCAATGAAAATTTGATGGATGGTTGTATTTAAATTCTAGAATGAAATACATAGAGTTCTAGGATTATGAACTCAAGCCTCTAGAATCACCATATAACTGATGAAGGTAATCCCCTTAAAAAGCCTCACAAACACAACTAAAGAGAGATAAACAAAAAATATAGAAGTAAGCACACTATTTCTATTATCTGGATGAAGTGAAATTACAATACTAAGAAAATATCATTCTATAGCCACTTAGGCCTTCTGATTACAAAAATTTCCAAGCAAAAAACAACATTCTGCACTACTGGAGCCCCCTCTGTAACCACGACGTCTAGCTACCTTAGAATATTCTAGAAGGTGTAACCCCATGTTGGCACGAGGAATTCTACTATCGATTTCTTTCCTTAGAAGTTTTTATTTTCTGTATTTTTCATTTTATATGTTTACAACTTCTCGTGGTCATAACTTTCAATCCGACCGAGAGATTTCCAATTTTAATATATATTGTTCGTGGAAGGTTTTAATTTTGTTGCTTCTATGCTTGGGAGATAAAATAACAATCTTCACACTTTGTCATTCAAGGAAAACCCTTGGAATCTCAATCTTAGGTATGCAAAAGAGAAAGAGATCTTGCAACAAGGTTGTCCTAGGGTCTAATTATACACTATGGATGGGTTCACCAGCAAGATAGGACTTGTAAGGATAAATGAAAATCAAGATGTAATGCTTATCCCTAATATGATGCAGGACTTCCCTAGATGACCTTAAAATAAATGTAAAAAAAAAAAAACTGTAAGAGCAGAGGTGTGCACATGTAAACCTGAAGAATATTGGAATAAGCTCTAAAACACTCAAAATAATAAAATTGGGGCATACTAGGACTCATATACCACTTTGGGTGTATTAGTCCCTGACTAGGGTTTCTTGTCTCAAACAGGTTTTCGGCAGTGTAGGTTTTCGAAATAAAAAATCTAGAAATTCAATTTGTAGTGGGACTCACGTGCCACTTCTGGCCTATCAGTTCCATTATGGTTTTCCAAGAATTCAAAGTTTGGATCTGCACTTCATCCTCTACCCCTCTTCTAAACTAATTTTTCGATCTGAACCTATACAAAATACCTGAAAAATAGAATATATGCTTGGTTTTTTTACGGGGGTTTTTATTCATGAGTAACTAAGTATTATTTATGGTTATGGCAATTATTTTAGTGAATTTTATTAGTTTGACTTCACTTTAGTTTTAAAGTCTATAATGTTTGACCCTATTTTAACTACTATTTTTATATAATCATTATCTAAATTTTAAAGTCCATAGTGGCACAATATCAATAGTCTAAAGGTAAATGAAAAATATCATTCTACTATATTGGTTCGGTCTTGTATTGTGTTAAATTTATGTTTGAACATCAACTTTACACTATTGAGTACATCAATTTTTATCCAACGGTAATGTTGATCTAGCTTTAACTTAATAAAGTCTATATCTTTGGTCTAATTTGAAATATTTTGTGACTTCAACTTTAACTTGTTATTGTCTAATCATAATTTATAGCATTGACTTTAAACTTGACAATTTTTATTTATAATGTGGGTTTGAAATAGTCTTAGTTCTACCCATTTGTGATATGAATCAAATTTAGGTCTTTCGTGGTTTCTACGGTCATGATTGGGGATCTATTTGAGGTATTACTTTTAGGTCTTGGTATTATTTATGACTATTGATAAAAGTTGTCAATGTTAAATGATTATAACTTGGCAGATTTTTCCTGCACTAAGATCATGTTTCCATTGGGATGTATTTTATCTTTTAGGAATGTCATCTATCACTCATAACTTACTTTGCACTAAGGTGAGGGTTTGGGCTATGTCAAACCTGCTTATTGGTAGCTATTCCTTAAGACAATGTTTATGTGGTCCATTCATTTTAAATGTTGGTGATATTTAATAACTTGATGTTTGGTTTCAAACAAAATTAGGATTTGTTATTTTTCAGGGAAACAAAATAAGTGTAAATTCTTATGTAATTTAAATGTGATAAAATTTTAGTAGCTAGAAAGGCTTATTATTTATATTGTTCTCATATATGCTATTAACATTTTATTCAATGAGTGGAATAAAATATATGGTGAGGAATAGGAGATGGATTGCAATATAATGATGTTTCAATTAGCATGGCATTAATAAAAAAAATATAGCTCAATTTTTTTTATCAATATATAAAAATAATAAATGTTTTACAAAACTTCAATAATCAATTTTTTTCAAACATTCTTAATTTAACAAACAAACAAATTTTTTTTGTTAATGCAATATTGCTTTTAAGTTTGGGAATGCTCTTGCATCAAACACCCCTCACTTAGGAAAGCTAACAAAAGTTGGCTAACCACACATCGAGATTTTTTTCAACTTCAAATGGAATCTCGATAAGGATAATAGGCCATCCAGATCTCGCATTCCACAAACTAGTCGAGGGTTTTTCCCTTTATCTTTTTGTCGAATGTCCATTTTATGGGTGTCCCGTACATATCTCCTACAAATTCAATACCCCTTTCTTCTGTGAAAGGGCTATTCTGTCCCTGTGTATGTGCCAAATCTTTAATACCTCGGTATTGTTCGTCTCTGCACTCTGAGCAATAGCTATACACTGGGAATTTTTGTTGAGAATGGTGAGAAAGTGTCCACTGGAACCTCCCTTTTGTATTATCATGCACAGACGGCTCAAAATGCTATTTTGTCCACTCGTTGGTGATGGTATTTCTACGGTTATGTCTCACCGTCTTACCGAACTTGACATTGAAATTGAGGTGGGTGCTGGCCTCAGCATTCATTTTGCAGCCTTCTTCTAATGTAGTGCTTTCGGAATAAGTTACTATGGGGTTTGACGATGAGGCACCCAAGTTAACTGCGTGGAAAGGAAAGCTCTCTGTTTCCGGCCCCATTGTTACAGCGATCTTTGTAGGAAAGTACCATTCATGTTTAAATTTATCTAGAATTTTCTCTTGGGAATCCAGTCGAAATGCTTTGCAGCGGAGGTTCTCGATTTTGAACTCGACTTCTATCAGGTTCCCAATTTTCTTGATCTCATGGTGGAGTTGAAGCTTGCAGTCCAGTTGCTAATGACTCAAAGCATGGTGGAGGTCTACAGATTTCTCCTTGTAGTGGATTTCCCTCTTCATTGCCGGGCACGGGGAGTAGCAGTAAATTGTCCAAATCTCATCAAGGGATGAGTGATATGAAATTTTAAACTCGTTATTTATGCTCTTACTTGTGTATTGTAAGAGAATTTCTGTGAGCTTGGAAGGCAGACATTTCATCAAACGATCTGCCATGCCCCTGAAATCAACATAGCATGCAGCACAGAAGAGAGTGTTAAACACTTCCTTGTATATTCAAGCTTCAATTGAGCATGGGCCGATGTCCACTCCCATCAACCTCTCAAAATCTGTGTTGCTGATGCTTGTGTTCCCTCTACCCAGTTTCTCTAACTCCTTGATATTTTTGTCGGTGACTCCCATGAATGTATAAATGCAAATCCTGGAGAACAAAGGATGTAACTTCCGTTGCATCTCCTCTTCACCGCACTCTTTAATATGATTTTCTCTGAAATCAGCTATGACATTATCTCTGAGCCGCAGACTGAGAGACACATTGCGAGACACACTATTTCTATATTCACCAGTGAATTCAGCGGCGAGGGACTGATTATTAATTAGCGGAAGGGGTTCAATGTAGTCTTTCATTAGTCTAGTTTTGAGATGGCCTATCTAGGAATAAACATCAGGAAAACCCATGCTTTAAGAAGATCAGAGAAGGTAATTTGAATATGGAAATCTCGAACACTGCATTGGTTATGTGTTGGCCAAAGCAGTTTAAATACACCAAACAAAAACAAATAAAGAGCTCGTAGAAATTTCCAACAATGGTCACAGAACTTTTCTCACACGGACGGATCTAGGTGACTTCAGCGTAGAAATTTCAAAGAATGGTCACCGCACTTTTCTCACACTGACTATTTGATATGTTTGAAAATTTCCAACTAAAACCTATTATAATGAATCTATCAACGATGGGACTAAGTTCGCTGTACAATAATTTGATACGTTTGAGAATTTCCAACTCAAATCTCTCATAGTGAATCTAATTTGATACTTTTAATGAGAATTAGTATTTGCCCTCTCTTATGGTCATGCCTATCCTGTGTCCAGCCCCTATACAAAATTCGTTTTTATCAGATTAAACACAACAAACCGAACATTTATTGTCCACGCTTACTAGAACTCCTTTGAAGTAGAAAGGTTAGACTTTTTGTTGTTCAATGAGATAATGCCATTATTTTTCTACGAAAAATAATTTTGTTAAGATAGAAAATTTGACATATTAAAGTCCAATTCTTCAATTATTATAATGCCAATAGATAAATTTTGCTATTTATAATAGTAATTTTGTTTAAAATTTTAAAATAAATATGTTGTTATTCATCATGTTATAATTTATAAGAGATATCTATACCTAAGATCTATATAATATTTTGAAATACAAATTTTACATAAAATCATCTTAATATTTTACATCAAAATATGTATATTCCATTCTAGGGAAACCTGGGCGATGGAGAGAGAAGATCAAGGATACACTTCTAGCAAGACTAATCACATACTGGTATAAGGGTCTCAAGCAAGACACGAAAAATTTGCATAAGGGTCACACATAGTTTTCACAAAACAATTAATGCATAACACAATATGTATAGACAATCTACTAGGTTTTCAATGCACAATTGATCGAGGATTCAACATACAATTTAGAACTTGGGTACTCATAACCTAGTCAACAAAGTAGAGTGAAATATGTTAAATATATGGAGTAACAATTTTTTTAATGTAAATATGATTTTCCTTTACTAGTTATCAACATACTTGTTTCATTTCAATTTATTTAGTCGAGGGTAGAAGAATGAGCACTCCAAAACCATGTTACTTATCATCCAGTAACACAACATGATCATAGCACAAGGAATAAGGCATTAAATCATCATATTAATATACAAAACTAATAATTTCATTTTCCAAGAGAAAACCAGAAGACTGATAAGCAAAAAATGAGGTAGATTATGGAACAACACTATGGAATATATATAATATTTACATTCATAATATATAAAATAATAAAGCCAAGTTTATTCCTTGTTTCAATCTAGGAGTGTCATACTATGAAAGATGTAAAGACAATATGCACAAGGGCTATTGTGACATGGCGTGTGGCATTTATGGTTTTCCTTTTAAAAGAAAATATGATGAAGATAATGTTAAGAATAGGATCAAATACGCTAAGCTACACAAATTATAATGCTACAGAAAATAATAGAAAAACAATGTACAAGAATAGAAAATAATGCAACCACAAAAATAAAAGAAACTTGCTATAAATAATTTTCACCAATCACGACTTAAAAACCAAGCGTATTATTCAACGTACTACTAAAATCAATTTAACATAAAAATGAATGAAATGGACACAAAACACAATTAAAAATAAGTATAATAATATCATAAAAAAATAAGGATGAGAACAACTACCCATCAACAAGAACAATCTAGTGAGCAGGTTCTAACTCACATTTTTGCAATATGAATAATTTACAAATTGAACTAAATTACTTGGTTTAGAATAGTAACATTCACTCAAAGTAAAGAAGAATAGTACATTACTTATTCAAAATCGACATCTCCCACACACCATTTCTTCACTTGTTTTTATAGTAAATGACTCAAATGAATATGGTAAATAGAACATTTACTTAATAGTATATTCAAAATTTTGGTTTTTATATTTACTTAGTTTGTTTAAATTTACCAAGAAAAATCAATAATCTTAATAATATATTAGATCATAATCTCCAAATAGATAGTCTCTATAAATATTTATATCTTTTATGACTTCCAATTTTTTCATTCAATTAAATATATGAGCTTGAGAAATAGACAAACATTTTTATTAAAGACAATAGATTTGCATAGTTCCTAACAATAAGGGCATTTCATTTCTAGATTCGACTATATTTAAGATTTAACACATGTCATTTTTGGATCCAACTATGTGAGATTTGTTTTTGCATCAGCATTTTGAGTCATACTTCGTGATCCATCATTAAAATGAAAGAGATCTGTAGGAAAAATGGTTTACTATAGATGAACATAGATTTAAAATAGAGAGAGGGAGGGTGAAGACTAAACATGATGGAAGACGATGATAATATTTACAAAATAAAACTAAAAATAAGATGCAAAGAAAAACAATTAAAAAAAAACATGTATTTATATAAAAAATCATCTTAAAAATAAATAAATAAGCCATAAACATATATATAAAAGTTGACTTAACAACATAAACATAGAAATCTAAAGAAACCTATTATGGATAAACATAAGGAGTGTAGAATTAAAAACCATCCGATAAGGTGTCTTTGGGCTAGAAATGGTCCAATAAAAAGTTGTTTGCCAAATATAAGCTTCACATCCTCACTTATAACTATTTGAAATGATCTCCAATTTTGATTAAACAAAAGTCAATCTTGACTTTCTCGAGCCTCCTAGATGCATTTGAATAGTAATCAATTCCATGAGTATAACTAGAAATAATGCAGTCATCTAGATCTGATAATACATAAATGCAATATAAAGGGGTAATTCAATCTTTGCAAAACATTTCTTACTCTCCAGATCATTAAAAATACAAACGAAGAGCATACAAGAATTTACAAATTTTCTACATGAAAATATCAATCTCTTAGTTAGGAATATAAGAACTTAGATTTCTCAAAAAAATAAAACTTTGATAGCATGGTAGAAATACGAAATAGATTGAATAACCAAAGGAAATTTTTAAGAGAAAATCAATGCCGCATAAACTAAAAGATCATTAAGAATGCAAACCAAAACTTTGAGAGGTTATGCAATATCATTAAGACATAATACATTGAGAGCTTCCAAGATTGATGATAAATACAAGCTAGGTGGTGAGCTTATATAGAACTTGGTTGAAGATGGAGGTGACAAATCAACCAATGAGAATTGACCAGCAAAACCACCAACATTAAATAAAGTGATGAAAAATTAAATACTCCACCCTTACGAGGTGGACAATAACTCATCATTTTATCTCCTAGTTATTAAATAATTAACTCACTTTATTATTGTAAGCAAGCTTAATAAATGTGTAGGAAAAACCTATAACTAAGGGAATTAAATATCCCACTAGTAAATAAAAACCTACACTAATAGGTCCTTGAGCCAAGTTTTGAAGGTCCAAGACGACGACCTCCAAAGGAGATAAGTGCTTTCATAGAGAGTGTGGCCACATAAGTAGTTTAATCTTGTTCACACTGAAAGCCATTGATTTTTCAAACTCGATTTTGATAAAGGCCCTCAAAGAGGAACTATGGAATCTCAAATTCATTATGTGCTATATTGGTTCCATGGAGCTACCCGAAGTGGGTGAGAGTCAATTTACTACTTCTTCTGATCTCCTACATAATTCAAACTGGTAACCAGGACATGTACATTTTCTATATTCACAACTCCCCTTTTCCCAACATTGTAGGCAAGCACTATGGATTTTCAAAGTCATGTTGGGTTTGTCTGGTGGGGCAGATTCAGAATATTATGCACTATATTTTGTATTAAATATTTTAACTATCAACTTGTGCTTTACCACAGTGGGATGCTGAACAAAGGCACATTTTTCTATATAAATAGAGAACCATAGTGGCCCCGGTTGGATCTATCATGTGAAATCCCAAGACCCCAAGCATGATCGGCATCCCCCATGGTTTGAGAATATGACCTACACCTTATAAGACCACTAGCAGCTTAGAATCAATTATGCCTAATGTAAAGTGAAATTTATCATTTATATGTAAGAGCTTGCATGCGCTACTCATCCTTAAAAAGCTATGTAACATTGTAATTCAATATTTTAATAAGAATAAATGGTTGTGTTATTCTTCATTATTTGTTTACATTAAAGAATTAGTTTGTGTGTTCAATGTCTATTCAAATTACAAGTAGCTAGAATTAATGTTACCAACACTTGCACCTAAAGGAGGTTCAAGGAGTACGCTAGTAGAAAACTATATTTTTGTTAATATGTTATAGGGTATGTGTTTGTGCCTAGATAGGCTACAGGTTGAAATTTTTAGTGCATGTGGCTGGATTAAACACTTAATAATAAACTTGGTAAATAATAGATGAAATCAACTTATACAAATCTATAGTTTTTCCTTCAAGAAACTGAGTATTATCTAATTATGTAATATTTGCATGCAGATTTAAAACTTAAAGTAATTTACAAATGAAAAAATAAAGTTTCCATGAAATTGATAGAAAACAATAAAATGGAAATAGAATGTTCTCATCCAGCAGGCCAATTATCAAATCAATATTTATCTAGCTTTTATGTGATAACCGATATTTTGGAGGTTGTTACCATTAAATGGGAACTTACTTACAATTAAACAACACTCTTGCTAAGGTTTGGTAAAATTTTGTCACTCTTGCTATGTTTTGCTAAAATGTTGCTTTATATGTGAATTTAGGTTAAAAAGACCTAAAAATCCCTACCTAGTTTTCCTTTCCCTATAATTTATTTCTAAGTTTTCATTGACTTGCTTCCACGATTCTAGCTGTCATTACTCATTTTATTAAGCCCTTTGCAACATTAAGTTACCAATCCCTTGATTCTATCCTAATTCTCACTTAAGAAGAATATTTTGCATGTGCTTAATTAAATGGCTTAACTAAGCCCACACTTAATATATGGTTTGCATCGCTTATTATGCCTTTTCACTAATTGAAATGAAGTATTTTATTAACGAATGGAACACCCATAGAATTACGGAATGGTTGACACTTGAATCCATTTTATTTGTTTCCTTTAAGAATGATTCCATGAGTATGTGGATAGTTTTATAAAGGTTAAGTTAATTCTCGTGAACCAGCAGAAAGGGGTTACGTGTCAATGTCATGATTTTTAAAGGGATTTTGTGGGTCTATGGGATGATTCAAGAGGATAGATATGTGACTCTTGGAATGAAAAATAAGGACACGTGGACTCATCTCAATGTCTCCAATTGGTTTTCTATCAAAAGCTATGATTGTGAGCAATGGTATGACGACACACAACACAATGTCATGAGGATTATGTATTCTAGGACACATTAATGTTTAAAACAACTTTAAAACACATGTTTATATCATAAGTTACTCAACTGTTCAATGAAAATTTGATGGATGGTTGTATTTAAATTCTAGAATGAAATACACAAAGTTCTAGGATTATGAACTCAAGCCTCTAGAATCACCATATAACTGATGAAGGTACTCCCCTTACAAAGCCTCACCCACACAACTAAAGAGAGACAAACAAAAAATACAGAAATAAGCACTTGATTTCTATTATCTAGATGAAGTGAAATTACAATAATAAGAAAATATCATACTATAGCCACTTAGGCCTTCTGATTACAAAAATTTACAAGAAAAAAACAACGATCTGCACTACTGGAGCTCCCCTCTGTAACCAAGAGGTCTAACTACCCTAGAATATTCTAGAAGGTGTAACCCCATGTTGGCACGAGGAATTCTACTATCGATTTCTTTCCTTAGAAGTTTTTATTTTCTATATTTTTCATTTTATATGTTTACAAATTCTCGTGGTCATAACTTTCGATCCGACCGCGAGATTTCCAATTTTAATATATATTGTTCGTGGAAGGTTTGAATTTTTTTTCTTCTATGCTTGGGAGATAAAATAACAATTTTCACACTCTCTCATTCAAGTTAAACCCTAGGAATCTCAATCTTAGGTATGTAAACGAGAAAGAGATCTTGCAACAGGGTTGTCCTAGGGTCCTATTATAGACTATGGATGGGTTCACCAGCAAGATAGGACTTGCAAGGATAAATTAAAAGCAATATGTAATGCTTAACCCTAATATGATGCAAGACTTCCCTAGATGACCTTAAAATAAATGTAAAAAAAAAAAAAAAAACTGTAAGAGCAGAGGTGTGCACATGGAAACCTGAAGAATATTGGAATAAGCTCTAAAACAATCAAAATCATAAAATTGGGGCATGCTAGGACTCATATACCACTTTGGGCGTATTAGCCCCTGACTAGGGTTTCTTGTCTCGAACAGGTTTTCGGCAGTGTAGGTTTCGGAAATACAAAATCTAGAAATTCAATTTGTAGTGGGACTCACATGCCACTTCTGGCCTATCAGTTCTATTGCGCTTTTGTAGGAATTCAAAGTTCAGATTTGCACTTCAACCTCTACTCTTCTCTTCTAAACTAATTTTTCGATCTGAACCTATACAAAATACCTGAAAAATAGAATATATGCTTGGTTTTTTTACGGGGGGTTTTATTCATGAGTAACTAAGTATTATTCATGGTTATGGCAATTATTTTAGTGAATTGTATTAGTTTGAATTCACTTTAGTATTAAAGTCTATAATGTTTGACCCTATTTTAACTATTATTTTTATATAATCATTATCTCAATTTTAAAGTCCATAGTGGCACAATATCAATAGTCTAAAGGTAAATGGAAAATATCATTCTACTATATTGGTTCGGTCTTGTATTGTGTTAAATTTATGTTTGAACATCAACTTTACACTATTGAGTACATCAATTTTTATCCAATGGTAATGTTGATCTAGCTTTAACTTAATAAAGTCTATATCTTTGGTCTAATTTGAAATATTTTGTGACTTCAACTTTAACTTGTTATTGTCTATTCATAATTTATAGCATTGACTTTAAACTTGATAATTTTTATTTATAATGTGGGTTTGAACTAGTCTTAGTTCTACCCATTTGTGATATGAATCGAATTTAGGACTTTCGTGGTTTCTACGGTCATGATTGGGGATCTATTTGAGGTATTACTTTTAGGTATTGGTATTATTTATGACTATTGATAAAAGTTGTCAATGTTAAATGATTATAACTTGGCAGATTTTTCCTGCACTAACATCATGTTTCCTTTGGGATGTATTTTATCTTTTAGGAATGTCATCTATCACTCATAACTTACTTTGCACTAAGGTGAGGGTTTGGGCTATGTCAAAGGCGGGTGTTGCCACAATAATGGGTTGCACTTTTTGAGACATCCTGATTTTTGCCTAAAATCACATATTTTTAGAAAATACAATGATTTATGACTTTAAAGGTTGTTGTGCCCTCAGCACACACGCCCCGTTCGGAACGGGGACCCTCTTTTCTTTCGCCTTGTCGGGTCTTTCGGGGCTGCCTTGTTTTGCATGCCCCTCTTTTTTTTTATCTTCCACGTGGTCGATATTGCTCTAAGGTATCACCCTAAAATCAACCATGCTTTCCCTTTTGGTTTTTGCTGCCCTCTGGGGCCTCGTGGGTTCCTTTGGCATTTATGGCTCTAGGGCGGCCCTGGGCCCCTCCGGGCCTGGGCCTCCCGAGTTCCCCTTTCGAGCTTCCCCCTTTCGCTCGTCACCCTTCGCGGCATTCCTTGGGCGTCTTTCCGCCCCTCGGGGCCTGCCCTGCCGCTTTCCATTTGGAATTCCTCAAAGTTTTGTCGGGCGGCGCCTGCCCCTTCTGGCCCCGAACCCCGGAAGTATGTCTCCAGACTTCCGTCCAGGGTTCGCTGTCCGCCTTCGCTCTCTGTCCGCGGGTTGGTTTTGACCGCTTGCCGCGGGACTCGCCGGGCCTGGTCGTCCGGAGTTCCGTCCTCGCAACTCTGTGACAGTTCCGTCGTCATCCACGGTGGAACCCCGACGGCTCCCCGCCATCCGGGTCCCGGCCCGTCCCTTGTCGCCGCCGCTTAGCAATGTGTAAATCTTTCGGTGGCGAACATTAAACTACCTCCCAAGCCCCAGGCCCCGGGATGCCTATCGTCGCCGCCGTCACCCAAGCAGAACGAAGAAATCTTTGGCGACAAACTCCCGACGGCTCCCCGCCCTCCGGGCCCCGAGCGTCCCGTTGTTGCCGACTCAATTTCAAATTCCACTAACTTTTGGCATGTCGTACCTACATTTAATGAGCGCATTAATGGCGCCTAGGGTATATAATACCCAGCCTGCCAAGGTCATTATCACATTGCGAATTGAGGTGAATTGGAGCAGCAATTAACTGAAGCACACCACCTTCTGCAACATCTCGATCGTCACCATCAAGTTCGCTCCGACGATCCCTGGTAGACTTCACGCCTCGCCATTTAGCATATCCGAGGTAGGCCGTCCCTATTCACCCTCCAATATTTTTTCATCGTTTTAGGGAATTAAAATGAATTAAACAATGGGTTAAAATGATTAAATAAAAAGAACACCCCATCGCACCCATAACCCATGTCTTCGAAATCTCCCAAACCCCTTGGAACGACCCTCGCCGCCGGCTTGGGACCTTTCTCGGTCATGGCTGTTCTTGGTGCAGGGCAGTCAGGGATCCCGAGCCTGATATTGGCCTTCTCCGCCAGCCTCCGCCGTTAAAATCAAACTTCGAATCCTCCTGGCGGAAAGTGCGCCCTCCGGGCCCGGTCCATCGGGCTTCCTCCATCGGGTTTCCTTGTGCCTTTCGCTGGGCTTGAGCAACCAAAGCGATCCACCTCTCCGGTTGCCGGATCCCGGTGGCTGCTCCGCCATTTAAACTTGAACTCAGCTCGTGTCCTTCGTTCCTTTTGGGCCTGGCTATCTGGAGTTCTATCCCCGGAACTTCGTGACGGTTCCGCCATCGCTCACAGCGGAACCCTGTTGGCTGCCCGACCCTCGGGCCCCGAGGATACCTTCACAGCCGCCGTCGCCCGACCGATGCTGAAATATCACAGCGGCCGTCATCTTGCGTCGCCTCGCCTTCCAGGCCTAGGGAGCTTGTTCGCCGCCGTCGCCCAAGCATTGCAAAAATCTCACAGCGGCCTCTGGCTCTTGTCCTCCCGCCCTCTGGGTCCTGGGCAGCCCTTCGCCTCCGCCGTTCGAACCATTACTGAAATATCATAGCGGCCCTCGCGTTACGTCCACTCGGCCGCCGAGCCCCAAAGATTTGAATGTCGTTATGCCTAAGTGTCATACCCTCCATGCCAGCCGTCCTTTGGCGTCGCGGGTCCCGACCCTCGGACTTCCGCCGCCGGACTTCCTCGGCCATATTTCCGCCTAGAGTCCGCCGTTGCCGGCTTCCTTCGCCTGACTGCCTTCTGGCCTAAAACCTTCGAAGCTCTTTAAATCGATCCAAACCAACTCAAATTCAGAATTTGACTTCGACCCATGTCCTAAAATTTGTTGATCTCCATCTTGAGCCTTTCAAAACCTTGAAATTTGGCCAAAGGTGGTCTCCGGGAACTTTCGGTCGTGTTTTCCTTTCCTGATAGCATTCCGGCTAGGGAAGTCTGGCCCTCCAGGCCCGGATTGTCCAAACACTCTAAAATGAAATCAATATCATCTAAGGATAAGATTTATGATATATTCGAATAGTTATTTAGATGATATGCTCACAATGTGGACTAACATTAACATTGTTGATGTTTTGTTGTACTGACTTCGCCCTTGGCTTGCAGGATATATGGAATCAGCTGTAGGCACTTCAGGGGCCTCCACCGAAAAGGACAAGGGAAAGAAATCTGGAAGGGCCACCAGGGGAAAAGAAGATAAGGATCAGATGAAGTTTCAGTTCCAAGGTGAGCCGCTCTAGTCAAAGGTCTCGACCGACTGGAAAGAAATCTCAGACACTAACATCGGCCAAGTGGACATAGATGAGTTCACCCAGAGGGTCAAGGTCGACCCTAAAACAAAGAATGCCAGAATGATAAGGTAGAGCGGAATCGCCAAGGCTGTCGGCTTCCCTCCTTCTCTGATAGCACATGAACTCATGATGGCCTATAGGGAGGCTTATCAAGCGGACACCAGAACAATTATGGACAAGGAGGGGAACATCCTTGCCGACATGTCCCCGGAAGGAATCACAAAAACCTTCCACATTCCCACATTCCCACATATGGAGGTCCCCACTTTGGAGCAGTGTCAGGCAGCGTGGGATGCCAATCCGTTGGGCTGCAAGAAATCAATTAACCTTTACTGGCTTAAGGAGAAATGGGGCAGCGCGGCAAAAGTTCCCCAAGAGCTGTTCTGCAGTGACTTCCAGGACTATCACGACTTGGTGACTATGCTAAGCAGGGTCATGGGTCTCCCAGCAGCTGCCTACTTCCAAGAGTGGATGGCATACTACATAGAGCAAATCCTGCGAGGGAATGAGGACGTTAACAACAAAACCTCATTCGACTGGGGAGGCATCATCAGCAACTGCTTCCACGAGCAGTTTGTGAACGTTAAGAAAAGCTCCAAGTTCTACATGACCTCGTACTTGGTATACTCCCTGGCAGGCCAAAGGCAATATAGTGGACTATTTGTAGCACCGAATCAGGGGCACAAGCGAGGGCTCAAACCGTTCGACAAGTACCCTCAGCTCCAATACCGCCACTTCAAGAAAGAGTACTGTCAGGTCAATGATGCCTTCACTGGCCATGTCATCAGATTGATCGCAGGAGACTTTGAGAGGAGAGTCTCCCATAGTGCCAGGGCGCTCCTAAGGGAGTATGTTTTCCTGTATATTCAATTCCCCAAATTCACCTACATCCGTACCTAGGGATTCACGGAACGGCCGAACAAGTCGCCAAGGTACCCTAACGACAGAATCATTCTCCTAGAGCTTTCCCGGCAGCTCCAACACATTCAGATAGTTTTCAGCAACAAGCATGTAGCAGGGATCCCTTATCCCATGACCCTCGGCCAAAGCCAGTATCGATTGCAGACATCTCAGTGCGTCGGTAACTCTAAGAAAGAACTTAAGGAATATCATTTTGATTGGTACATGACACGCCCGTGTATGGATCTGCATGGCCATGTGAGGAAGGCACTAGGGCCAGCTTATGCTCACGAATACCACATTGAGGACTTCTGGGTAGACTGCCAAGATGACAAGGAGGTCCGTGCAAGGCACTACATGCGCATGACGGTGTTATTTCTAAGAAGAGTGTGACTGTTTCAGGTGCCGGACCAGCTCAAAGAAGACAAGTCTACAATAGTGCACCCAAGGTACCCTACAGTTGCTAACCTGCCAATACCGTCGATCGACTGGGATGAGCAGGAGGTCAATGACCTGGATACTATCACCCAGCCGATCATAGCTCGCACCAAGGAGTGGGTCGACAGGCGGGTCACTCAACTAAAGCAATGAGGGGTGACCCTAACATATGAGGCACTCAAGATCGAGCCAAGCGCCATGGAGGACGTTGCCGCCTCTACATCAGCTTGTGAGACATCCAAATCTCCCCCCGTCACCAGGTCTCAGAAGATAAAAGAAATAGAAACTGCATAGTTTGCAGACCCTAAGGAGCAAGCGAAGAAGGACACGGGAGGCTCATCTCCCAAGAGGCTCAAGCAGGTAGTGGCTACAACAGAAGTGCAGCCTCCCTTGCTCCTTCCTTCCCCGACCGATGTGTTGCCCACCTCTCAGGCCTCAATCGCCTCATCTCCACAGGCGGTAGACATCTCTGTTCATCTTGCCTCTTCGCCCCCGGCTAGATCAATAATCAACGTCAATTCCTCTTTTGGCATGATCACTTCTCCTTCCTCTACCACCATGTCACCCATTACCTCCCTGCCTCTGGCAACAATAGCGTTGCCTGTCCCCCTTTCCACCATACCAAACGCTATCACACAACATCTACAAAGTCTTCCCCCTGAGCTCTCACAACTCCTAATGGACCCCGCACTCCAAGTGGCCCTCGCCCAAGCCCTGGCAACCGCTCAGCCTTCACAACCACCAACAGGGCTGCCGGTGATGGAAGCCACAATGCAAATATCGAAAGAATTGGAGGAGCAAGAGCAGGAGGCCTCGAAGCCTATTAAGGAGGAGGCTGACAAATATCATGAGCATCGTGAATATGAGCATCGAACCATCGACAAGGTGGCCTATGAGGAAGAAGATACAGGCTCCTCAAAGAGCAGGGATGAAGAGGATGGCTCAGGTGATAAGGAGATTATTCAAACATTCGATGAGGATATCGAGGAGGAGTCGGCTTAGTAGCCGAAGGATGTTGGGGAGGCAGAACTGACATCACATGGTGAAGAGGGACAACTGCAAGAGGGGCAACCTGAAAAGGATATCACTGAGGGCGAGACCCATGTTGTGAAGAGCACTGAGGCCGTGGCTGCTGAAGAGAAGAAAGAAGAGGAGGCAGAAAAAGAAGAAGATCCCACCTAGGTTTTGTCCACCAAGCTGCCCGTCAGACACCTCGTATTTGTTCAAGACTCCGATGAGGAGGAGGACGCTGCCAAGGAGAAGGAAAAGCCTCAAAAGGAAAAAGAGGCAAAAGTCTTGTCCTTGACTAAGAAAGGTGAGGGCAGCGATGATGCACCAAAGGACAAATCTCCTATGCCCGACTGGTTGGAAAAATAGCTAGAGAAGGCTACCCCAGTACTGAAGGAACCGAGGGCGAGGCTGGAAGCCATCTTGGCTCAATCCTTGACCACAACAAAGAAGGAGAAGAAGCCTAAAGTCCATTCCAGGATAACCATGGACGCTTCTGGATCCTGAGCAGCATAAATAGCAATGCCTACAGTTGGCCAGGAGGGTGTGAGCTACAACATGTCCACCATCGACTTGGGGACAACCACCAGAGAACAGAAGGTTCAACATCTAGAGGAGTCAGTTGCCATAGTAGTGCACTTGATCAAACAAGACAAGGTCACCAAGGACAAGCTTAAGGCGTAGGTTGCTGCCTTAACGGACTATATCCAGCAGTGGTCCACAGTGGATGACCTACCCATCACCTCCACGGCCACACCGCAGTTGCTCTCCAAGGAGAAGATTGACAAGATGGAGAGGAGGAAGAACTTAGAGAAAACAACTAAGAATTGGATCCAACAGGTCGTAAGCATCGGGAACGTGGGAATCGGCTTAGCTGTGCAAATAGCCAATAAGTTCCTGGACCTGATCCAGTCCCTGGAAAGAATGAAGAAGCTCTGCACCAATTTTTCCACCATCTACGACTCCACCTTCCAGTGAGTTGAAGTCATACTTCAGATGCCTGAGGATACATGGGAAGAGAAGCTAAAACTGAAGAAAGAGGATCATTGGCTGGTGGAAATATGGCGCAGAGACCTTGTCAATCGGAAGGAAAGGATGGAGCAGATCGTGAACAAGGTAGATCCAGATATAGAGTGGATCAAGGAGATCTGGGCAGAATGCACCGAGTACCTCAAGCTAATGACGGGCTATGATATGCCCATGGTGCAAATGGATGCCGAAAAGATCAAGTCGTACTTCGAGAAGAAGATGAAAGATGGGACGGCCAGAGAAATCACCACTGAATTCCTGAGTTTTGCTGCCCGTGCCTTCGATCGATCAGAGCTGTTCAGGGACCAGGGCTCCAAGGATGATGAAGATTGGAAGTGGCTGGAGGAGAACGCCAAAGAATGGAGCTATCAGGCGTTGAGATGCAAAGTCCTCAAGATCGACAAGCTCCAGACCGTAATCCTCAAGTACATAGAGCATGCAGCCTCCGAGGAGCAAGAAGATAGCCCAGCTAAGGAAGAAGACCTCCCTGAAGAGTAGCTAAAGCCAAGAGGACAACAATTAGCTACAGGACGAAAGAGCAATAGTGTCATCCACTAGATGAC
>VDFB02018296.1:5734054-5794749 GCA_007258455.2 Sequoia sempervirens | reverse complement strand
TCCAAAGGAGATAAGTGCTTTCATAGAGAGTGTGGCCACATAAGTAGTTTAATCTTGTTCACACTGAAAGCCATTGATTTTTCATACTCGATTTTGATAAAGGCCCTCAAAGAGGAACTATGGAATCTCAAATTCATTATGTGCTATATTGGTTCCATGGAGCTACCCGAAGTGGGTGAGAGTCAATTTACTACTTCTTCTGGTCTCCTACATAATTCAAACTGGTAACCAGGACATGTACACTTTCTATATTCACAACTCCCCTTTTCCCAACATTGTAGGCGAGCACTATGGATTTTCAAAGTCATGTTGGGTTGGTCTGGTGGGTCAGATTCAGAATATTATGCACTATATTTTGTATTAAATATTTTAACTATCAACTTGTGCTTTACCACAGTGGGATACTGAACCAAGGCACAATTTTCTCTATAAATAGAGAACCATAGTGGCCCCGGTTGGACCTATCATGTGAAATCCCAAGATCCCAAGCATGATCGGCATCCCCCATGGTTTGAGAATATGACCTACACCTTATAAAACCACTAGCAGCTTAGAATCAATTATGCCCGATGTAAAGTGAAATTTGTCATTTATATGTAAGAGCCTGCATGCGTTACTCGTCCTTAAAAAGCTATGTAACATTGTAATTCAATATTTTAATAAGAATAAATGGTTGTGTTATTCTTCATTATTCATTTACATTAAATAATTAGTTTGTGTGTTCACTGTCTATTCAAATAGCAAGTAACTAGAATTAATGTTACTAGCACTTGCACCTAAAGGAGGTTCAAGGAGTACGCTAGTAGAAAACTATATTTTTGTTAATATGTTGCAGGGTATGTTTTTGTGCCTAGATAGGCTACAAGTTGAAATTTTTAGTGCATGTGGCTGGATTAAACACTTAATAATAAAATTGGTAAATAATAGATCAAATAAACTTATACAAATCTATAGTTTTTCCTTCAAGAAACTGAGTGTTATCTAATTATGTAATATTTGCATGCAGATTTAAAACTTAAAGCAATTTACAAATGAAAAAATAAAGTTTCCATGAAATTGATAGAGAACAATAAAAATGGAAATAGAATGTTCTCATCCAGCAGGCCAATTATCAAATCAATATTTATGTAGCTTTTATGTGATAACCGATATTTTGGAGGTTGTTGCCACTAAATGGGTACTAATTTACAATTACACAACACTCTTGCTAAGGTTTGGTAAAATTTTGTCACTCTTGCTAGGTTTTGCTAAAATGTTGCTTTATATGTGAATTTAGGTTAAAAAGACCTAAAAATTCCTACCTAGTTTTCCTTTCCCTATAATTTATTTCTAAGCTTTCATTGAATTGCTTCCACGATTCTAGCTGTCATTACTCATTTTATTAAGCCCTTTGCAACATTAAGTTACCAATCCCTTGATTCTCTCCTAGTTCTCACTTAAGAAGAATATTTTGCATGTGCTTAATTAAATGGCTTAACTGAGCCCACACTTAATATATGGTTTGCATCGCTTATTATGCCTTTTCACTAATTGACATGAAGTATTTTATTAACGAATGGAACACCCATAGAATAACGGAAGGGTTGACACTTGAATCCATTTTATTTGTTTCCTTTCGGAATGATTCCATGAGTATGTGGATAGTTTTATCAAGGTTAAGTTAATTGTCGTGAACAGGCAGAAAGGGGTTAGGTGTCAATGTCATGATTTTTAAAGGGATTTTTTAGGTCTTTGGGATGATTCAAGAGGATATATATGTGACTCTTGGAATGAAAAATAAGGACACGTGGACTCATCTCAATGTCTCCAATTGGTTTTCTATCAAAAGCTATGATTGTGAGCAATGGTATGATGACACACAACACAATCTCACGAGGATTATGTATTCTAGGACACATTAATGTTTAAAACAACTTTAAAACACATGTTTATATCATAAGTTACTTAACTGTTCAACGAAAATTTGATGGATGGTTGTATTTAAATTCTAGAATGAAATACACAAACTTCTAGGATTATGAACTCAAGCCTCTAGAATCACCATATAACTGATGAATGTACTCCCCTTACAAAGCCTCACACACACAACTAAAGAGAGATAAACAGAAAATACAGAAATAAGCACTTCATTTCTATTATCTAGATGAAGTGAAATTACAATAATAGGAAAATATCATACTATAGGCACTTAGGCCTTCTGATTACAAAAAGTTACAAGCAAAAAACAACGATCTGCACTACTGGAGCTCCCCTCTGTAACCAAGAGGTCTAACTACCTTAGAATGTTCTAGAAGGTGTAACCCCATGTTGGAACGAGGAATTCTACTATCGATTTCTTTCCTTAGAAGTTTTTATTTTCTATATTTTTCATTTTATATGTTTACAACTTCTCGTGGTCATAACTTTCGATCCGACCGCGAGATTTCCAATTTTAATATATATTTTTCATGGAAGGTTTGAATTTTGTTGCTTCTATGCTTGGGAGATAAAATAACAATATTCACACTCTCTCATTCAAGGAAAACCCTAGGAACCTCAATCTTAGGTATTCAAACGAGAAAGAGATCTTGCAACAGGGTTGTCCCAGGGTCTAATTATAGACTATGGATGGGTTCACCAGCAAGATAGGACTTGGAAGGATAAATGAAAGCAAGATGTAATGCTTAACCCTAATATGATGCAAGACTTCCCTAGATGACCTTAAAATAAATGTAAAAAAAACAAAAGAAACTGTAAGAGCAGAGGTGTGCACATGGAAACCTGAAGAATATCGGAATAAGCTCTGAAAGACTCAAAATCATAAAATTGGTGCACACTAGGACTCATATACCACTTTGGGCGTATTAGTCCCTGACTAGGGTTTCTTGTCTCGAACAGGTTTTCGGCAGTGTAGGTTTTGGAAATACAAAATCTAGAAATTCAATTTGTAGTGGGACTCACGTGCCACTTCTGGCCTATCAGTTCCATTGCGCTTTTCTAGGAATTCAAAGTTCAGATCTGCACTTCAACCTCTACTCTTCTCTTCTAAACTAATTTTTGGATCTGAACCTATACAAAATACCTGAAAAATAGAATATATGCTTGGTTCTTTTACGAGGGGTTTTATTCATGAGTAACTAAGTATTATTCATGGTTATGGCAATTATTTTAGTGAATTTTATTAGTTTGACTTCACTTTAGTATTAAAGTCTATATTGTTTGACCCTATTTTAACTATTATTTTTATATAATCATTATCTCAATTTTAAAGTCCATAGTGGGACAATATCAATAGTCTAAAGGTAAATGGAAAATATCTTTCTACTATATTGGTTCGGTCTTGTATTGTGTTAAATTTATGTTTGAACATCAACTTTACACTATTGAGTACATCAATTTTTATCCAACGGTAATGTTGATCTAGCTTTGACTTAATAAAGTCTATATCTGTGTTCTAATTTTGAAATATTTTGTGACTTCAACTTTAACTTGTTATTGTCTATTCATAATTTATAGCATTGACTTTAAACTTGATAATTTTTATTTATAATGTGGGTTTGAACTAGTCTTAGTTCTACCCATTTGTGATATGAATCGAATTTAGGTCTTTCGTGGTTTCTACGGTCATGATTGGGGATCTATTTGAGGTATTACTTTTAGGTATTGGTATTATTTATGACTATTGATAAAAGTTGTCAATGTTAAATGATTATAACTTGGCAGATTTTTCCTGCACTAAGATCATGTTTCCTTTGGGATGTATTTTATCTTTTAGGAATGTCATCTATCACTCATAACTTACTTTGCACTAAGGTGAGGTTTTGGGCTATGTCAAAGCCTGCTTATTGGTAGCTATTCCTTAAGACAATGTTTATGTGGTCCATTCATTTTAAATGTTGGTGATATTTAATAACTTGATGTTTGGTTTCAAACAAAATTAGGATTTGTTATTTTTTGGGGAAACAAAATAATTGTAAATTCTTATGTAATTGAAATGTGATAAAATTTTAGTAGCTAGAAAGGCTTATTGTTTATATTGTTCTCATATATGCTATTAACATTTGATTCAATGAGTGGAATAAAATATATGGTGAGGAATAGGAGATGGATTGCAATATAATGATGTTTCAATTAGCATGGTATTAATAAAAAACATATAGCTCAAATTTTTTGTCAATATATAAAAATAATAAATGTTTTACAAAACTTCAATAATCAATTTTTTTCAAACATTCTTAATTTAAGAAACAAAGATTGCTTTTAAGTTTGGGAATGCTCTTGCATCAAACACCCCTCACTTAGGAAAGCTAACAAAAGTTGGCTAACCACATATCGAGACTTTTTTTCAACTTCAAAGGGAGTTGAACCAGTTCCCAAAATTTTTGGTATCTCGTCTCCATACATTTAATAGAATCTCGATAAGGATAATAGGCCATCCAGATCTCGCATTCCACAAACCAGTCGAGGGTTTTTCCCTTTATCTTTTTGTCGAATGTCCATTTTATGGGTGTCCCATACATATCTCCTGCAAATTCAATACCCCTTTCTTCTGTGAAAGGGCTATTTGGTCCCTCATAACTTAGTTTGCACTAAGGTGAGGGTTTGGGCTATGTCAAAGGCCTATTGGTAGCTATTCCTTAAGACAATGTTTATGTGGTCCATTCATTTTAAATGTTGGTGATATTTAATAACTTGATGTTTGGTTTCAAACAAAATTAGGATTTGTTATTTTTCGGGGAAACAAAATAATTCTAAATTCTTATGTAATTGAAATGTGATAACATTTTAGTAGGTAGAAAGGCTTATTGTTTATATTGTTCTCATATATGCTATTAACATTTGATTCAATGAGTGGAATAAGATATATGGCGAGGAATAGGAGATGGATTGCAATATAATGATGTTTCAATTAGCATGGTATTAATTCAAATTTTTTGTCAATATATAAAAATAATAAATGTTTTACAAAACTTCAATAATCAATTTTTTTCAAACATTTTTAATTTAACAAACAAACAAATATTTTTGTTGATGCAAGATTGCTTTTAAATTTGGGAATGCTCTTGCATCAAACACCCCTCACTTAGGAAAGCTAACAAAAGTTGGCTAACCACACATCGAGACCTTTTTTCAACTTCAAAGGGAGTTGAACCAGTTCCCGAAATTTTTGGTATCTCGTCTCCATACATTTAATAGAATCTCGATAAGGATAATAGGCCATCCAGATCTCGCATTCCACAAACCAGTCGAGGGTTTTTCCCTTTATCTTTTTGTCGAATGTCCATTTTATGGGTGTCCCGCACATATCTCCTGCAAATTCAATACCCCTTTCTTCTGTGAAAGGGCTATTCGGTCCCTGTGTATGTGCCAAATCTTTAATAGCTCGGTATTGTTCGTCTCTGCGCTCTGGGCAATAGCTATACAATTGGAATTTTGGTTGAGAATGGTGAGAAAGTGTCCACTGGAATCTCCCTTGTGTATTATCATGCACAGACGGCTCAAAATGCCAGTTTGTCCGCTCGTTGGTGATGGTATTTCTACGGTTATGTCTCACCGTCTTACCGAACTTGACATTGAAATTGAGGTGGGTGCTGGCCTCAGCATGCATTTTGCAGCCTTCTTCTAAAGTAGTGCTTTCGGAATAAGTTACTGTGGGGTTTGACGATGAGGCGCCCGAGTTAACTGCGTGGAAAGCGAAGCTCTCTGTTTCCGGCCCCATTGTTACAGCGATCTTTGCAGGAAAGTACCGTTCATGTTTAAATTTATCCGAAATTTGCTCTTGGGAATCCAGTCGAAATGCTTTGCAGCGGAGGTTCTCGATTTTGAACTCGACTTCTATCAGGTTCCCGATTTTCTTGATCTCCTGGTGGAGTTGAAGCTTGCAGTCCAGTTGCTGATGACTCAAAGCACGGCGGAGGTCTGCGGATTTCTCCTTGTAGTGGATTTCCCTCTTCATTGCCGGGCACGGGGAGTAGCAGTAAATTGTCCAAATCTCGTCAAGGGCTGAGTGATATGAAATTTTAAACTCATTATTTATGCTTTTACTTGTGTATTCTAAGAAAATTTCTATGAACTTGGAAGCCAGACATTTCATCAAACGATCTGCCATTTCTGGACGGACGATTCTCAGCGTTTTCCCTGCCAGTTCCTTCAATTTAGTCTCATTATCTGCCGTGCCCCTGAAATCAACATAGCATGCAGCACAGAAGAGAGTGTTAAACGCTTCCTTGTATATTGATGCTTCAATCGAGTGTGGGCCGATGTCCACTCCCATCAACCTCTCAAAATCTGTGTTGCTGATGCTTGTGTTCCCTCTACCCAGTTTCTCTAACTCCTTGATACTTTTGTCGGTGACTCCGATGAATGTATAAATGCAAAGCCTGGAGAACAACGGATGTAACTTCCGTTTCTCTAACTCCTTGATATTTTTGTCGGTGACTCCCATGAATGTATAAATGCAAAGCCTGGAGAACAACGGATGTAACTTCCGTTGCATCTCCTCTTCACCGCACTCTTCAATATGATATTCTCCGAAATCAGCTACGACATTATCTCCGAGCCGCAGACTGAGAGACACATTGCGAGACACACTATTTCTATATTCACCAGTGAATTTGGCGGCGAGGGACTGATTATTAATTAGCGGAAGGGGTTCAATGCAGTCTTTCATTAGTCTAGTTTTGAGATGGCCTATCCAGGAATAAACATAAGGAAAACCAATGCTATAAGAAGATCGGAGAAGGTAATTTGAATATGGAAATCTCGAACACTGCATTGGTTATGTGTTGGCCAAAGCAGTTTAAATACACCAAACAAAAACAAATAAAGAGCTCGTAGAAATTTCCAACAATGGTCACAGAACTTTTCTCACACGGACGGATCTAGGTGACTTCAGCGTAGAAATTTCAAAGAATGGTCACCGCACTTTTCTCACACTAACTAATTGATATGTTTGAAAATTTCCAACTCAAACCTATTATAATGAATCTATCAACGATGGGACTAAGTTCGCTGTACAATAATTTGATACGTTTGAGAATTTCCAACTCAAACCTCTCATAGTGAATCTAATAATGAGAATTAGTATTTGCCCTCTCTTGTGGTCACGCCTATCCCGTGTCCAGCCCCTATAAAAAATTCGTTTTTATCAGATTAAACACAACAAACCGAACATTTATCGTCCACGCTTACTAGAACTCCTTTGAAGTAGAAAGGTAAGACTTTTTGTTGTTCAATGAGATAATGCCATTATTTTTCTACGAAAAATAATATTGTTAAGATAGAAAATTTGAGATATTAAAGTTCAATTCTTCAATTATTTTAATGCCAATAGATAAATTTTGCTATTTATAATAGTAATTTTGTTTAAAATTTTAAAATAAATATGTGGTTATTCATCATGTTATAATTTATAAGGGATATCCATACCTAAGATCTATATAATATTTTAAAATACAAATTTTACATAAAATCATCTTAATATTTTACATCAAATTATGCATATTCCATTCTAGGGAAACCTGGGCGACGGAGAGAGAAGATCAAGGATACACTTCTAGCAAGACTAATCACATACTGGTATAAGGGTCTCAAGCAAGACACAAAAATTTGCATAAGGGTCACACATAGTTTTCACAAAACAATTAATGCATAACACAATATGTATAGACAATCTACTAGGTTTTCAATACACAATTGATCAAAGATTCAACATACAATTTAGAACTTGGGTACTCATAACCTAGTCAACAAAGTAGAGTGAAATATGTTAAATATATGGAGTAACAATTTTTTTTAATGTAAATACGATTTTCCTCTACTAGTTATCAACATGCTTGTTTCATTTCAATTGATGTAGTCGAGGGTAGAAGAATGAGCACTCCAAAACCATGTTACTTATCATCCAGTAACACAACATGATCATTGCACAAGGAATAAGGCATTAAATCATCATATTAATATACAAAACTAATAATTTCATTTTCCAAGAGAAAACCATAAGACTGATAAGCAAAAAATGAGGTAGATTATGGAACAACACTATGGAATATATATAATATTTACATTCATAATATATAAAATAATAAAGCCAAGTTTATTCCTTGTTTCAATCTAGGAGTGTCATACTATGAAAGATGTAAAGACAATATGCACAAGGGCTATTGTGACATGGCGTGTGGCATTTATGGTTTTCCTTTTAAAAGAAAATATGATGAAGATAATGTTAAGAATAGGAACAAATACGCTAAGCTACACAAATTATAATGCTATAGAAAATAATAGAAAAACAATGTACAAGAATAGAAAATAATGCAACCACAAAAATAAAAGAAACTTGCTATAAATAATTTTCACCAATCACGACTTAAAAACCAAGCGTATTATTCAACGTACTACTAAAATCAATTTAACATAAAAAAAAATGAATGAAATGGACACAAAACACAATTAAAAATAAGTATAATAATATCATAAAAAAATAAGGATGAGAACAACTACCCATCAACAAGAACAATCTAGTGAGCGGGTTCTAACTCACGTTTTTGCAATATGAATAATTTACAAATTGAACTAAATTACTTGGTTTAGAATAGTAAGATTCACTCAAAGTAAAGAAGAATAGTACATTATTTATTCAAAATCGACATCTCCCACACACCATTTCTTCACTTGTTTTTATAGTAAATGACTCAAAAGAATATGGTAAATAGAGCATTTACTTAATAGTATATTCAAAATTTTGGTTTTTATATTTACTTAGTTTGTTTAAATTTACCAAGAAAAATCAATAATCTTAATAATATATTAGATCATAATCTCCAAATAGATAGTCTCTATAAATATTTATATCTTTTATGACTTCCAATTTTTTCATTCAATTAAAATTATGAGCTTGAGAAATAGACAAACATTTTTATTAAAGACAATAGATTTGCATAGTTCCTAACAATAAGGGCATTTCATTTCTAGATTGGGCTATATTTAAGATTTAACACATGTCATTTTTGGATTCAACTATGTGAGATTTGTTTTTGCATCACCATTTTGGGTCATACTTCGTGATCCATCATTAAAATGAAAGAGAGCTATAGGAAAAATGGTTTACTATAGATGAACATAGATTTAAAATAGAGAGAGGGAGGGTCAAGACTAAACATGATTGAAGACGATGATAATACTTACAAAATAAAACTAAAAATAAGATGCAAAGAAAAACAATTAAAAAAAAACATGTATTTATATAAAAAATCATCTTAAAAATAAATAAATAAGCCATAAACATATATATAAAAGTTGACTTAACAACATAAACGTAGAAATCTAAAGAAACCTATTATGGATAAACATAAAGAGTGTAGAATTAAAAACCATCTGACAAGGTGTCTTTGGGCTGGAAATGCTCCAATAAAAAGTTGTTCGCCAAATATAAGCTTCAAATCCTCGCTTATAACTATTTGAAATGATCTCCAATTTTGATGAAACAAAAGTCAATCTTGACTTTCTCGAGCCTCCTAGATGCGTTTGAATAGTAAGCAATTCCATGAGTATAACTAGAAATAATGCAGTCATCTAGATCTGACAATACATAAATGCAATATAAAGGGGTAATTAAATCTTTGCAAAACATTTCTTACTCTCCAGATCATTAAAAATACAAACGAAGAGCATACAAGAATTTAAAAATTTTCTACATGAAAATATCAATCTCTTAGTTAGGAATATAAGAACTTAGATTTCTCAAAAAAAAAAACTTTGATAGCATGGTAGAAATATGAAATAGATTGAATAACCAAAGGAAATTTTTAAGAGAAAATCAATGTCGCATAAACTAAAAAATCATAAAGAATGCAAACCAAAACTTTGAGAGGTTATGCAATATCATTAAGACATAATACATTGAGAGCTTCCAAGATTGATGATAAATACAAGCTAGGTGGTGAGTTTATATAGAACTTGGTTGAAGATGGAGGTGACAAATCAACCAATGAGAATTGACCAGCAAAACCACCAACATTAAATAAAGTGATGAAAAATTAAATACTCCACCCTTACGAGGTGGACAATAACTCATCATTTTATCTCCTAGTTATTAAATAATTAACTCACTTTATTATTGTAAGCAAGCTTAATAAATGTGTAGGAAAAACCTATAACTAAGGGAATTAAATATCCCACTAGTAAATAAAAACCTACACTAATAGGTCCTTGAGCCAAGTTTTGAAGGTCCAAGACGACGACCTCCAAAGGAGATAAGTGCTTTCATAGAGAGTGTGGCCACATAAGTAGTTTAATCTTGTTCACACTGAAAGCCATTGATTTTTCATACTCGATTTTGATAAAGGCCCTCAAAGAGGAACTATGGAATCTCAAATTCATTATGTGCTATATTGGTTCCATGGAGCTACCCGAAGTGGGTGAGAGTCAATTTACTACTTCTTCTGATCTCCTACATAATTCAAACTGGTAACCAGGACATGTACATTTTCTATATTCACAACTCCCCTTTTCCCAGCATTGTAGGCGAGCACTATGGAATTTCAAAGTCATGTTGGGTTGGTCTGGTGGGTCAGATTCAGAATATTCTGCACTATATTTTGTATTAAATATTTTAACTATCAACTTGTGCTTTACCACAATGGGATACTAAACCAAGGCACAATTTTCTCTATAAATAGAGAACCATAGTGGCCCCGGTTGGACCTATCATGTGAAATCCCAAGATCCCAAGCATGATCGGCATCCCCCATGGTTTGAGAATATGACCTACACCTTATAAAACCACTAGCAGCTTAGAATCAATTATGCCCGATGTAAAGTGAAATTTTTCATTTATATGTAAGAGCTTGCATGCGCTACTCGTCCTTAAAAAGCTATGTAACATTGTAATTCAATATTTTAATAAGAATAAATGGTTGTGTTATTCTTCATTATTCATTTACATTAAAGAATTAGTTTGTGTGTTCACTGTCTATTCAAATTACAAGTAGCTAGAATTAATGTTACTAGCACTTGCACCTAAAGGAGGTTCAAGGAGTACGCTAGTAGAAAACTATATTTTTGTTAATATGTTGTAGGGTATGTGTTTGTGCCGAGATAGGCTACAAGTTGAGATTTTTAGTGCATGTGGCTAGATTAAACACTTAATAATAAACTTGGTAAATAATAGATCAAATAAACTTATACAAATCTATAGTTTTTCCTTCAAGAAACTGAGTATTATCTAATTATGTAATATTTGCATGCAGATTTAAAACTTAAAGCAATTTACAAATGAAAAAATAAAGTTTTCATGAAATTGATAGAGAACAATAAAAATGGAAATAGAATGTTCTCATCCAGCAGGCCAATTATCAAATCAATATTTATCTAGCTTTTATGTGATAACCGATATTTTGGAGGTTGTTACCATTAAATGGGAACTAATTTACAATTAAACAACACTCTTGCTAAGGTGTGGTAGAATTTTGTCACTCTTGCTAGGTTTTGCTAAAATGTTGCTTTATATGTGATTTTAGGTTAAAAAGACCTAAAAATCCCTACCTAGTTTTCCTTTCCCTATAATTTATTTCTAAGTTTTCATTGACTTGCTTCCACGATTCTAGCTGTCATTACTCATTTTATTAAGCCCTTTGCAACATTAAGTTACCAATCCCTTGATTCTCTCCTAATTCTCACTTAAGAAGAATATTTTTCATGTGCTTAATTAAATGGCTTAATTGAGCCCACACTTAATATATGGTTTGCATCGCTTATTATGCCTTTTCACTAATTGACATGAAGTATTTTATTAATGAATGGAACACCCATAGAATTATAGAAGGGTTGACACTTGAATTCATTTTATTTGTTTCCTTTCAGAATGATTCCATGAGTATGTGGATAGTTTTATAAAGGTTAAGTTAATTGTCATGAACTGGCAGAAAGGGGTTAGGTGTCAATGTCATGATTTTTAAAGGGATTTTGTCAGTCTGTGGGATAATTCAAGAGGATATATATGTGACTCTTGGAATGAAAAATAAGGACACGTGGACTCATCTCAATGTCTCCAATTGGTTTTCTATCAAAAGCTATGATTGTGAGCAATGGTATGACGACACACAACACAATCTTATGAGAATTATGTATTCTAGGACACATTAATGTTTAAACAAACTTTAAAACACATGTTTATATCATAAGTTACTCAAATGTTCAATGAAAATTTGATGGATGGTTGTATTTAAATTCTAGAATGAAATACACAAAGTTCTAGGATTATGAACTCAAGCCTCTAGAATCACCATATAACTGATGAAGGTACTCCCCTTACAAAGCTTCACACACAACTAAAGAGAGATAAACAGAAAATATAGAAATAAGCACTTGATTTCTATTATCTGGATGAAGTGAAATTACAATACTAAGAAAATATCATACTATAGCCACTTAGGCCTTCTGATTAGAAAAATTTACAAGCAAAAATCAACAATCTGGACTACTGGAGCTCCCCTTTGTAACCAAGAGGTCTAACTACCTTAGAATATTCTAGAAGGTGTAACCCCATGTTGGCACCAGGAAATCTACTATTGATTTCTTTCCTTAGAAGTTTGTATTTTCAATTTTTTTCCTTTTATATGTTTACAACTTCTCATGGTCATAACTTTCAATCCGACTACGAGATTTCAAATTTTAATATATATTGTTCGTGGAAGGTTTGAATTTTGTTGCTTCTATGCTTGGGAGATAAAATAACAATATTCACACTCTCTCATTCAAGGAAAACCCTAGGAACCTCAATCTTAGGTATGCAAACAAGAAAGAGATCTTAAAGAAAGGTTGCCCTAGGGTCTAATTATAGACTATGGATGGGTTCACCAGCAAGATAGGACTTGGAAGGATAAATGAAAAGCAAGATGTAATGCTTAACCCTAATATGATGCAAGACTTCCCTAGATGACCTTAAAATAAATGTAAAAAAAAAAAAAAAACTTTAAGAGCAGATGTGTGCACATGGAAACCTGAAGAATATTGGAATAAGCTCTAAAAGACTCAAAATCATAAAATTGGGGCATACTTGGACTCATATACCACTTTGGGCGTATTAGTCCCTGACTAGGGTTTCTTGTCTCGAACAGGTTTTCGACAGTGTAGGTTTTGGAAATACAAAATCTAGAAATTCAATTTGTAGTGGGACTCACGTGCCACTTCTGGCCTATCAGTTCCATTGCACTTTTCTAGGAATTCAAAGTTCAAATCTGCACTTCAACCTCTATTCTTCTCTTCTAAACTGATTTTTGTATTTGAACCTATACAAAAACCTGAAAAATAGAATATATTCTTGGTTTTTTTACGGGGGGTTTTATTCATGAGTAACTAATTACTATTCATGGTTATGGCAATTATTTTAGTTAATTTTATTAGTTTGACTTCACTTTAGTATTAAAGTCTATATTATTTGACCCTATTTTAAATATTATTTTTATATAATCATTATCTCAATTTTAATGTCAATAGTGGCACAATATCAATAGTCTAAAGGTAAATGGAAAATATCATTCTACTATATTGGTTCAGTCTTGTATTGTGTTAAATTTATGTTTGAACATCAACTTTACACTATCGAGTACATCAATTTTTATCCAATGGTAATGTTGATCTAGCTTTAACTTAATAAAGTCTATATCTTTGGTCTAATTTGAAATATTTTGTGACTTCAACTTTAACTTGTTATTGTCTATTCATAATTTATAGCATTGACTTTAAACTTGAAAATTTTTATTTATAATGTGGGTTTGAACTAGTCTTAGTTCTACCCATTTGTGATATGAATCGAATTTAGGTCTTTCGTGGTTTCTACGGTCATGATTGGGGATCTATTTGAGGTATTACTTTTAGGTATTGGTATTATTTATGACTATTGATAAAAGTTGTGAATGTTAAATGATTATAACTTGCAGATTTTTCCTGCACTAAGATCATCTTTCCTTTGGGATGTATTTTATCTTCTAGGAATGTCATCTATCACTCATAACTTACTTTTCACTAAGGCGAGGGTTTGGGCTATGTCAAAGGCGGGTGTTGCCACAATAATGGGTTACACTTTTTGAGACATCATAATTTTTGCCTAAAATCACATATTTTTAGAAAATACAATGATTTATGACTTTAAAGGTTCCATTTAAATTATTTTAATTAAAGAGGGATTGATCAAAACCCCTTAGATCAAACCCCCTTGGATAGAACCTTGTTAGATTTAAACCATACCTATAATCGAGTCTCTTCTACACCTATCAAAATGCTGATAAAAAACCACATTTGATTTACCTTTTGAGTGATCAAATGAATTCATTTTAAATTTATGCTTTGTAAGCCTGTAGCCCTTATTATAAGATTCCTAAAAAGTATAGTTTTAAATATGTTTCGTTTGATTATTATATTTATTTCTTATTTCTTGTGAATGTAGGATTTTCAGTGAACATCAAGTTCTTTATTTCACACATATGAAAAAATAGAAAAGTGGAGAAAAAAATTCTAAAAAATACATGTGCCCTAGGTATTGATGTCCTTGTTGCAACAAAGAAAGAATAAGTTAATTAAAATGAATACAAAAAAGTTATGCATGTCGAAGTACACCTCTATCCAGATTATAATTACGTTGGCTTGGAAAATTAATTAAAAAAAAATTATGTAACAAAAAATTATGAAGAAATATCCATCACCTAGATATTGGTGTGAAAAAATTGCATTTCAAAAATCAGAATTGTATCCTATCTATAAAAAAAGTTATGTGCGCCGAAGAGAACATCACTTTCTAAAAATGATGATTAGTAGAAAAAATAAGTTATTAAAAATTACATAAAATGATTCACAATTTTTTTTTTAATTTTTTTTAAAAAATATAATTAGAATCTACACAAAATATCTAACAAATAACTAGTTTGATTCATCTTCAAAACCTTAATGGTTTAGCTACTATAGGTGTAAGAAAGTGAATGTCTGGTGAAAAACCCTGATTTTATTGTTATGTTTGGCCAAAAATTGTAACCCATTATTGTTGGATCACCCAGGCTTATTGGTAGCAGCTATTCCTTAAGACAATGTTTATGTGGTCCATTCATTTTAAATGTTGTTGATATTTAATAAATTGATGTTTGGTTTCAAACAAAATGAGGATTTGTTATTTTTTGGGGAAACAAAAAAATTGTAAATTCTTATGTAATTAAAATGTGATAAAATTTTAGTAGCTAGAAAAGCTTATTGTTTATATTGTTCTCATATATGCTATTAACATTTGATTCAATGAGTGGAATAAAATATATGGTGAGGAATAGGAGATGGATTGCAATATAATGATGTTTCAATTAGCATGGTATTAATAAAAAAAATATAGTTCAAATTTTTTGTCAATTTATAAAAATAATAAATGTTTTACAAAACTTCAATAATCAATTTTTTTCAAACATTCTTAATTTAACAAACAAACAAATATTTTTGTTGATGCAAGACTGCTTTTAAGTTTGGGAATGCTCTTGCATCAAACACCCCTCGCTTAGGAAAGCTAACAAAAGTTGGCTAACCACACATCGAGACTTTTTTTCAACTTCAAAGGGAGTTGAACCAGTTCCCAAAATTTTTGGTATCTCGTCTCCATACATTTAATAAAATCTCGATAAGGATAATAGGCCATCCAAATCTCACATTCCACAAACCAGTCGAGGGTTTTTCCCTTTATCTTTTTGTCAAATGTCCATTTTATGGGTGTCCTGTACATATCTCCTACAAATTCAATATCCCTTTCTTCTGTGAAAGGGCTATTTAGTCCTGTTGATGGTGTTTTTATGCACTTCTCAACACCGAATGTCCATTTTATGGGTGTCCCGTACATATCTCCTACAAATTCAATACCCCTTTCTTCTGTGAAAGGGCTATTCGGTTCTATTGATGGTGTTTTTATGCACTTCTCAACACAGGAAGTGCATAGGCACACTACCTCTCTTGAAAGACAATCTCCCACAATCAGATTGCATAACACTATCCCAAGGTCTCTCGGATGTTAGGTCATGACAGTGTTTAGATACCTAAGTAGTTTGATGTGATTTGTTGGAATCACAAGGCGGTCTTACGAAAAATACAAAGTGTGGACACAAAGCATGAAGTTGGATCTTTGAAAAGGAGTTCCTAGGATGGGATGTTGATATGCATCAGCTGTAGGTTCAAACAGCAGTCTTGAACTCCATCTAGTTATTGGATTTGGCTTTACAACGTGCAATGAACCTTGGTATGGGTCAATTTCTAAAAAAGGGGGAAAATGAGCGAAGGGAAGGAAAAGTTCCTAAGTCTGAAGCTTGCTACGAATAGTGACTATGGAGTTCCTACAATGGACAATTCCTTAAAACAATATCCCACTTAACCAGGGATTTCACAGTATCATGGAAATTGTGCTATCTTCTAAGGGCTACAGATATTTCATCCTTCATCCACCACATACATGCATGAATTAAAGATAAATGTTTAGGGCAGCTTCAAATCAAGTCTAGGCTAACTTTGCACAGCTATCTACCTTCAGCAAACAGCAAAAAGTATGGACTAAGGGATCATCAACAAAGTAGGAATTTTCACAATCAGCCAACAACATTCCTAAGATTTATCCAAATAAAATAAATAGCTAACTAAACAGCAAAGAGATCTAAGTCAACCATCTAATATTGGAGAAATGAATGAAATGACATGAGAGAAATCAAGGAAATACACCAAGTCAATGATATTTCTTATAAATTTCTGCAGCATGCCTTTGCAACAACTCAACTCTCTCACTTTTGCAAATGAGGGGAGTGCTCTATTTATAGTTTTCCAAAAGTTAAATGAATGGCCAAGATTCATTACAATTGTGTGGCCAAGATTCATTACAAAATAGGGTTTCACCTACCCCTAAATAGATTTACAATTTAAAAACATTTTTTGTCCCTTCCCAGTTTTGTCATCTAGTGGATGGCACTATTGCTTTTTCGTCATGTAGCTAATTGTTGTCTTGTTAGTTGCAGCTACTCTTTAGGGAGGTCTTCTTCTTTGGCTGGGCTATCCTCTTGCTCCTCGGAAGCTGCGTGCTCTATATACTTGAGGATGACGGCCTGGAGCTTGTCTATCTCGAGGATCTCTCATCTTAATGCCTGGTAACTCCATTCCTTAGCGTTCTCTTCTAGCTGCTTCCAATCCTCGTCATACTTCGAGCCTTGGTCTCTGAATAGCTTTGATCGGTCAAAGGCACTGGCAGCAAAACTCAGGAACTCCGTTGTAATTTCTTTGGCTGTCCCGTCCTTCACCTTCTCTTGGAAGTATGGATTGATCTTTTCTGCATCCATTTGTATCATGGGCATATCATAGCCCATCATCAGCTTAAGGTATTGGGCGCATTCCGCTTGGATTTCTTTAATCCACTCTACCCAGGATCTGCTCCATCCTCTCCTTTCGATTGATGAGGTCCCTGCGCCACACATCCACCAGCCAATGATCTTCTTTTCTCAATTCTAGCTTCTCTTCCCACGTGTCCTCAAGCATCTAAATGATGGCTTCAATTTTTGGGAAGGTGGAGTCATAGATGGCAGAAAAATTAGTGCAGAGCCTCCTTGTGCTCTCCAGAGATTGGATCAAATCCAAGAACTTGTTGGTTGTCTACACAACCATGCCAATTCCCATGTTTCCAATGCTCACGACCTGTTGGAACCAATCCTCAGTTGTTTTCTCTAAGTTCTTCCTCCTCTCCATCTTGTCAATCTGTTCCTTGGAGAGCAATTGCGGTGCTACTATGGAGGTGGTGGGCAGGTCGTCCACTAAGGACCATTGCTGGATATAATCGGTTAGGGCAGCAACCTGCGCCTTGAGTTCATCTTTGGTGACCTTGTCTTGCTTGATCAGGTGTACCACTGTGGCCACCGATTCCTCCAGGTGCTCGACCTTTTACTCTCTAGTTGCTGTCCCTAAGTCAATGGTGGAGATATTGTAGCTCACCCCGGTCTAGCCAACTGTAGGCATGGCAACCTGCATCGCTCGAGAGCCGAAAGCGTCCATCATTATCTTGGAATGGACCTTAGGCTTCTTCTCCTTCTTTGTCCTAGTCAGGGATCGAGCCAAGATGGTCTCCAGTCTCGCCCTTGGGTCCTTCAGAATAGGAGTAGTCTTCTCTAGTTGCTTTTCCAACCAATTGGGCATAATAGATTTGTCCTTGGGTGCATCATGGATGCCCTCGCCCTTTTCAGTTAAAGGCAAGACCTATGCCTCCTTTTCCTTTCGGTTCTCTTCTTTCTCTTTAGCAGCATCCTCCTCCTCTTTGTCAGAGTCGTGAACAAACACGAGGCATTTGATGAGCAACTTGGTGGACAGTTGGATGGAACTTTCTTCTTTTGCTGCCTCCTCTACTTCCTTCTCTTCAGTAGCCTCAGCCTCAGGGCTCTTTACAGCATGGATCTCAGCCTCAGATAAATCCTTTTATGGCTGCTCTTCTGGTGGCTGCCAATCTTCTCCCTGCAGTGACTTTCCTGCCTCCTCCCCAACATCCTTTTGCTGCTGTGTCGACTCCTCCTCAATGTCCTCATCGAAAGTTTGACTAATCTCCTTGGCACCTGAGCCATCCTCTTCATCTCTACCCTCAGAAGAGCCCATCTCCTCCTCCTCTTAAACCACCCTATCAATGGTTCGGTGTTCGTACTCGGGGTGCTCATGATAATCATCGTCCTCCTCCTCAATGAGCCTCGAGGCCTCCTGCTCTTGCTCCTTCAACTCTTTCAAAATCTGCATTGTGGCTTCCATGGCTGGGGGCCCTATCGGCGGTTGTGAAGGCTGAGCTGTTGCGAGGGCTTGGGTGAGGGCGACTTGGAGTGCAGGGTCCATTAGGATCTATGAGAGTTCTGGGGGAAGACTCTACATGTGCCTCGCAAGAGCCTCAGACATAGTGGAAAGGGGAACAGGCGATGCTATTGTTGCCAGAGGGAGGGATGTAATTGGAGACATGGTGGCAGAGGAAGGAGTGGTTATGCCGGAAGAGGAATCTATGACGACCACTGACCCGGCCGGGGGCGAAGGGGCAAGATGGACATAAATGTCCACCGCTTGTGGAGATTAGGCGACTGCAGTCTGGGAGGCAGGCAGTGCGCCAAGAGGGGGAGGGAGAAGCAAGGGAGGCTACACCTCTGTTGTAGTCACTGTCTTTTTGAGCCTCTTGGGAGATGAGCCTCTTGTCTCTTTCTTTGCTTGCTCTTTGGGGTCTGCAGATTGCACTATTTCTGCTCCCTTTCTCTTCTGGGATCTGGTGACGGGGGGAGACTTGGAGGTCTCACCAGTTGATGTAGTGGTAGCAATGATCTTCGTGGTGCTTGGCTCGCTCTTGAGCCTTTCATATGTCAGGACTACTCCTTGCCATTGTAGGTGCGCCACCTGCCCATCGACCCACTCTTTAGTGCGAGTTATGATTGGCTGGGTGATTGTATCTAGGTCATCGACCTCTTGTTCATCCCAGTCAATCGATGGTATTGGCAGGTTAGCAACTACAGGGTACCTTGTGTGCATGATAGTGGACTCGTCCTCTTCGACTTGGTCTGATACTTGGAATAACTGCACCCTTCTCAGGAATAATACCGTCATGCGCATGTAGTGCCTTGCGCGGACCTCCTTGTCATCTTGGCAGTCTGGCCAGAAGTCTTCAATGTGGTATTGGTGGGCATATGTCAGCCCCAGTGCCTTCCTAACATGGCCATGTGGATCCATCCGCAGGCGGGCAGTGTACCATTCAAAATTATATTCCTTGAGCTCCTTCTCAGAATTGTCGGCACATTGAGAAGTTTGTAACCGGTACAGGCCCTGGCCGAGGGTCATAGGGTAGGGGATCCCTTCTACGTGTTTATTGCTGAAGACCATTTGGATGTGTTGCAGCTGTCGGGAGAGCTCCAAGAGGATGATCCTGTCATTTGGGTACTGCAACAACCTGTTTGGCCACTCCGTGAAACCCTGGGCTTGGATGTAGGTGAATTTGGGGAACTATATGAATAAGAAGGAATATTCTTTTAAGAGTTCCCTGGCGCGATGGGAGACCCTCCTCTCAAAGTCTCCGGTGATCAATCTGATGATATGGCTAATGAAGGCATCATTGACCCGACAGTACTCCTTCTTGAAGTGGCACTATTGGAGTTGAGGGCACTTGTCAAACGGTTTGAGCCCTCGCTTATGTCCCTGATCGGGCGCTACAAACAACCCGCTGTATTGTCTTTGACCTACCAGGGAGTACACTAGGTAGGAGGTCATATAGAACTTGGAGCTCTTCTTGATGTTGATAAACTGCTCATGGAAGCAGTTGCTGATGATGCCTCCCTAGTCGAATGAGACCTTGGTGTTAACGTCCTCATTCCTCCGTAGGATTTGTTCAATGTAGTAGGCCATGCATTCTTGGAAGTAGGCGGCCACTGGGAGACCCATGACCCTGCTCAGCATAGTTACCAGGTCATGGTAGTCTTCATGGAAATCGCTGCGGAAGAGTTCTTAGGGAACCTTCGCAGCGCTGCCCCATTTCTCCTTAAGCCAGTAGAGGTTGATAGACTTCTTACACCCTGACGGACTAGCATCCCACACCGCTTGGCATTGTTCCAATGAGGGGACCTCCATATGTGGGAATGTGGGAATGTGAAATATTTTCGTGATTCCTTATGGCGACATGTCAGCGAGGATGTTCCTCTCCTTGTCCACAATTGTTCTAGTGTCTATTTGATAGGCTTCTCGGCACGCCATCACTAGTTCGGGCCCTATGAGCGAGGGAGGAAAACTGGCAGCCTTGGCTATTCCACTCTGCCTTATTAGTTTGGCGTTCTTTGTTGTAGGGTTGACCTTGACCCTCTGGGTGAATTCATCTATGTCGACCTGGCCAATGTTTGTATCCGAAATCTCCTTCTAGTCTGTCGAGACCTTCGACTAGAGCGGCTCACCCTAGAACTAAAATTTTATCTGATCTTTATCTTCTTTTCCCCGAGGAGTTCTTCCTGATTTCTTTCCCTTATCCTTTTCGGTGGGGGCCCCTGAAGTTCCGGCAGCTGATTCCATATATTCTACAAGCAAGGGAAAAGTCAGTGCAAAAAAACATCAAAAGCGTTCATGTTAGTCCATATTTTAAAGCTAACATCTAAATAGTCAAGTATATCATAAATCTCATCTTTAGATGATATCGATCTTCATTTTAGGCTGTTCGGACAATCCGGGCCTGGAGGGCTGGACTTCCCTGGCAGGAATGCTGTTTAGAAGGGAAAATGCAACGGAAGGCTCCTGAAGATCCTCCTTGGCCAAATTTTAATGTTTTGAGAGGCTCATGATGGAGACGAGCAAATTTTAGGACATGGGTTAAAGTCAGATTCTGGATTTGAGCTTATTTGGGTCGATCTAAGGTGCACCGGAGATTTCAGGCAGGGAAGCTGCCAGGAGACAGCTGTTGGCGATGGCAGACAGCGAGCGGAAATCTGGACGAGGAAGTCCGGTGGTGGAAGTCCGAGGGTTGGGGCCCAGGAGGTCAAAGGATGGCTGGCATGAAGTTATGGTTCAAGCTTGGAGGCTTCTCGCGTGGCGGGGCCCGTGACTAGGAAGACGAGGCACACCGGCCGCCACGAGACTTTTAGCAATTTGGGCGGCAGCGTCGAGGAGATGCCTGGGGCCCGGCGGGCAGGAAGCCGAAAGGGGTCCGCTGTGGGGGACGACGAAACTGTCACGGAGTTCGGGAGACGGAACTCCGGACGGCCGGGCCCGGAGGGTCCCAGGGCATGGCAGAGATCGGCAATATTTAGATGGCCAAGGGAAGCCCGAGATCCGGGTACCGGGTGGACAGGCAAAGATTCCACCAGGAGGATATTAGCGGACTTCCGCAGATGAAAGTCTAGGAGCAGGGACCCGGGGACACGAAAGCTGCCGGATCGGGAGAACAAGTCGACGGCGATGGGAAGGCCGGGGTCCGGGGAAGCGGGCAGTAGATGGTACCTCACCGTAAGATTTTGCTATTGGAAACGACGGCAATTTAGACATAGAGGCCCGACACCTGGGGTTCGATGAGCATGACAGAAGAATTCCACATCGCCATAGACTACTGGAGAAAGCTAGGGCGGAGCTCGGGGGCGGGAAGCCAGGGCATGAATTCCGTCGGGGACAGTGAAAATAGGGCAGAAACCCAGGGATGGAACCCTAGGGACCGAATCTCGATGCGGTAAAAGTACTCATGCACAAGTTTAAGTTAAGACGGTGAAAGACATTCCGGTGCCCGGAAGCCAGAAGGCAGTGGGATGCTTGCAGATGAGGCACGACGAAGTGCCAAGGGAAACCCTGGAACGGAAACTCGATGGACCGGGCCCGTCAGGGCGGATTACCGTTAGGAGGTTTGGAGTTTCGGATTCTGATGGTGAAGGAGGGTTTCGGGCCCGGCAAGGACTTTTTCCCTGCGCAAAGAACAGCCGCGACGCGGACAAGTCCCGAGTCGGTGGCGAGGGAAATTCTGATGGGTTCCGAAGATTTTCAAAAGATGGGTAATGGGCGCAATTTAGTGCTCTTCAATTTTGTGCCACTCTAATTAATTGTTCAATTACTTAAATCCCTCAAAATGATGAAAAAGGATGGGAGGGCAAATGGGGATGGCCTACCTCAGATACGCTAAGTGGGGGTCACGGGATTCACTGGGGGTCGACGGAGTGATGTTGATGTTGAGGATCGCGACGCAAACGAAGGCGGTGGGCTCCAGCTGATTGCTTGTGCAATTTGCTTCAATTCTAATAATGAAAATGACATTGGCAGGTTGGGTAATTTATACCCCAACCACTATTAATGTCCGCATTAAATGCCTGGTACGGCCGAGCCAAAAGTTGGTGAAATTTGAATTGAGTCGGCGGCGGCGACGGAGACTACGAGACTCGGAGGACAGAAAGACACGGAGCGATGGCTGCCATTTGATTTTCAACAATTTTGAATGGCCACTGCGAAGATAGACTCAAGGCTCGGATGGCTGGAGGCAGGAAGGAATTAGCCAACAGAGCTTTCTTTGTGTTGCTTGGGTGACGGCGGCGGAAAGCAGATCATGGCCTGAGGGGCCAGTGGTCGCTGGAGGCTCGCCGTCGCAGATGGCGATCTTGGGATGGAAGTCCAGAGGTGGACTTTCGGGGATCGGGGCCTGAAGGGGAAGGCGCCACCCGGCAAATCTTCAGGGAATTTCAAACGGAAGGCAGCAGGGCGGGCCCCGTGGAGATGAAAGGCGCCCAGAGAACGCCGTGCCCCTAAAATCAACATAGCATGTAGCATAGAAGAGAGTGTTAAACACTTTCTTGTATATTGATGCTTCAATCGAGCGTGGGCCGATGTCCACTCCCATCAACCTCTCAAAATCTGTGTTGCTGATGCTTGTGTTCCCTCTACCCAGTTTCTCTAACTCCTTGTATTTTTGTCGGTGACTCCCATGAATGTATAAATGCAAAGCCTGGAGAACAACGGATGCAACTTTTGTTTCTCTAACTCCTTGATATTTCTGTTAGTGACTCCCATGAATGTATAAATACAAATCCTAGAGAACAACGAACGTAACTTTCAATGCATCTCCCCTTCACCGCACTCTTCAATATGATATTCTCCAAAATCAGCTACGACATTATCTCTGAGCCGCAGACTGAGAGACACATTGCGAGACACACTATTGCTATATTCACCAGTGAATTTGGCGACAAGGGACTGATTATTAATTAGCGGAAGGGGTTCAATGCAGTCTTTCATTAGTCTAGTTTTTAGATGGCCTATCTAGGAATAAACATCAGGAAAACCCATGCTATAAGAAGATCGAAGAAGGTAATTTGAATATGGAAATCTGAAACACTACATTGGTTATGTGTTGGCCAAAGCAATTTAAATACACCAAAAACAAACAAATAAAGAGCTCGTAGAAATTTACAACAATGGTCATAGAACTTTTCTCACAGGACGGATCTAGGTGACTTCAGCGTAGAAATTTCAAAGAATGGTCACCGCACTTTTCTCACACTGACTAATTGATATGTTTGAAAATTTCCAACCCAAACCTATTATAATGAATCTATCAACGATGGGACTAAGTTGGTTGTACAATAATTTGATATGTTTGAGAATTTCCAGCTCAAACCTCTCATAGTGAATCTAATAATGAGAATTAGTATTTGCCCTCTCTTATGGTCATGCCTATCCCGTGTCCAGCCCCTATAAAAAATTTATTTTTATTAGATTAAACAAAAAAAATTGAACATTTATCGTCCACGCTTACTACAACTCTTTGAAGTAGAAAGGTAAGACTTTTCGTTGTTCAATGAGATAATGCCATTATTTTTCTACGAAAAATAATATTGTTAAGATAGAAAATTTGACATATTAAAGTCCAATTCTTCAATTATTTTAATGCCAATAGATAAATTTTGCTATTTATAATAGTAATTTTGTTTAAAATTTTAAAATAAATGTGGTTATTCAACATGTTATAATTTATAAGAGATATCTATACCTAAGATCTATATAATATTTTAAAATACAAATTTTACATAAAATCATCTTAATATTTTACATCAAAATATGTATATTCCATTCTAGGGAAACCTGGGTGATGGAGAGAGAAGATCAAGGATACACTTCTAGCAAGACTAATCACATACTGGTATAAGGGTCTCAAGCAAGACATGAAAATTTGCATAAGGTTCACACATAGTTTTCACAAAACAATTAATGCATAACACAATATGTATAGACAATCTACTAGGTTTTCAATACACAATTGATCAAAGATTCAACATACAATTTAGAACTTGGGTACTCATAACCTAGTCAACAAAGTAGAGTGAAATATGTTAAATATATGGAGTAACAATTTTTTTAATGTAAATATGATTTTCCTTTACTAGTTATCAACATCCTTGTTTCATTTCAATTTATGTAGTCGAGGGTAGAGGAATGAGCACTCCAAAACCATGTTACTTATCATCCAGTAACACAACATGATCATAGCACAAGGAATAAGGCATTAAATCATCATATTAATATACAAAACTAATAATTTCATTTTCCAAGAGAAAACCATAAGACTGATAAGCAAAAAATGAGGTAGATTATGGAACAACACTATGGAATATATATAATATTTACATTCATAATATATAAAATAATAAAGCCAAGTTTATTCCTTGTTTCAATCTAGGAGTGTCATACTATGAAAGATGTAAAGACAATATGCACAAGGGCTATTGTGACATGGCGTGTGGCATTTATGGTTTTCCTTTTAAAAGAAAATATGATGAAGATAATGTTAAGAATAGGAACAAATACGCTAAGCTACACAAATTATAATGCTATAGAAAATAATAGAAAAACAATGTACAAGAATAGAAAATAATGCAACCACAAAAATAAAAGAAACTTGCTATAAATAATTTTCACCAATCATGACTTAAAAACCAAGCGTATTATTCAACGTACTACTAAAATCAATTTAACATAAAAAAAATGAATGAAATGGACACAAAACACAATTAAAAATAAGTATAATAATATCATAAAAAAATAAGGATGAGAACAACTACCCATCAACAAGAACAATCTAGTGAGCGGGTTCTAACTCACGTTTTTGCAATATGAATAATTTACAAATTGAACTAAATTACTTGGTTTAGAATAGTAACATTCACTCAAAGTAAAGAAGAATAGTACATTATTTATTCAAAATCGACATCTCCCACACACCATTTCTTCACTTGTTTTTATAGTAAATGACTCAAAAGAATATGGTAAATAGAGCATTTACTTAATAGTATATTCAAAATTTTGGTTTTTATATTTACTTAGTTTGTTTAAATTTACCAAGAAAAATCAATAATCTTAATAATATATTAGATCATAATCTCCAAATAGATAGTCTCTATAAATATTTATATCTTTTATGACTTCCAATTTTTTCATTCAATTAAAATTATGAGCTTGAGAAATAGACAAACATTTTTATTAAAGACAATAGATTTGCATACTTCCTAACAATAAGGGCATTTCATTTCTAGATTGGACTATATTTAAGATTTAACACGTCATTTTTGGATTCAACTATGTGAGATTTGTTTTTGCATCAGCATTTTGGGTCATACTTCGTGATCCATCATTAAAATGAAAGAGAGCTATAGGAAAAAAGGTTTACTATAGATGAACATAAATTAAAAATAGAGAGAGGGAGGGTGAAGACTAAATATGATTGAACACGATGATAATATTTACAAAATAAAACTAAAAATAAGATGCAAAGAAAAACAATTAAAAAAAAAAATGTATTTATATAAAAAATCATCTTAAAAATAAATAAATAAGCCATAAACATATATATAAAAGTTGACTTAACAACATAAACATAGAAATCTAAAGAAACCTATTATGGATAAACATAAAGAGTGTAGAATTAAAAACCATCTCACAAGGTGTCTTTGGGCTGGAAATGCTCCAATAAAAAGTTGTTCGCCAAATATAAGCTTCAAATCCTCGCTTATAACTATTTGAAATGATCTCCAAATTTGATGAAACAAAAGTCAATCTTGACTTTCTCGAGCCTCCTAGATGCGTTTGAATAGTAAGCAATTCCATGAGTATAACAAGAAATAATGCAGTCATCTAGATCTGACAATACATAAATGCAATATAAAGGGGTAATTAAATCTTCACAAAACATTTCTTATGCTCCAGATCATTAAAAATACAAATGAGGATCATACAAGAATTTACAAATTTTCTACATGAAAATATCAATCTCTTAGTTAGGAATATAAGAACTTAGATTTCTCACAAAAAAAAAACTTTGATAGCATGGTAGAAATATTAAATAGATTGAATAACCAAAGGAAATTTTTAAGAGAAAATCAATGTCGCATAAACTAAAAAATCATAAAGAATGCAAACCAAAACTTTGAGAGGTTATGCAATATCATTAAGACATAATACATTGAGAGCTTCCAAGATTGATGATAAATACAAGCTAGGTGGTGAGTTTATATAGAACTTGGTTGAAGATGGAGGTGACAAATCAACCAATGAGAATTGACCAACAAAACCACAAACATTAAATAAAGTGATGAAAAATTAAATACTCCACCCTTACGAGGTGGACAATAACTCATCATTTTATCTCCTAGTTATTAAATAATTAACTCACTTTATTATTGTAAACAAGCTTAATAAATGTGTAGGAAAAACCTATAACTAAGGGAATTAAATATCCCACTAGTAAATAAAAACCTACACTAATCGGTCCTTGAGCCAAGTTTTGAAGGTCCAAGACGACAACCTCCAAAGGAGTTAAGTTCTTTCATAGAGAGTGTGGCCACATAAATAGTTTAATCTTGTTCACACTGAAAGCCATTGATTTTTCATACTCGATTTTGATAAAGGCCCTCAAAGAGGAACTATGGAATCTCAAATTCATTATGTGCTATATTGGTTCCTTGGAGCTACCCGAAGTGGGTGAGAGTCAATTTACTACTTCTTCTGATCTCCTACATAATTCAAACTGGTAACTAGGACATGTACATTTTCTATATTCACAACTCCCCTTTTCCCAGCATTGTAGGCGAGCACTATGGATTTTCAAAGTCATGTTGGGTTGGTCTGGTGGGTCAGATTCAGAATATTATGCACTATATTTTGTATTAAATATTTTAACTATCAACTTGTGCTTTACCACAGTGGGATGCTGAACCAAGGCATAATTTTCTCTATAAATAGAGAACCATAGTGGCGTTGGGTGGACCTATCATGTGAAATCCCAAGATCCCAAGCATAATCGGCATCCCCCATGGTTTGAGAATATGACCTACACCTTATAAACCACTAGCAGCTTAGAATCAATTATGCCTGATGTAAAGTGAAATTTGTCATTTATATGTAAGAGCTTGCATGCGCTACTCGTCCTTAAAAAGCTATGTAACATTGTAATTCAATATTTTAATAAGAATAAATGGTTGTGTTATTCTTCATTATTCATTTACATTAAAGAATTAGTTTGTGTGTTCAGTGTCTATTCAAATTACAAGTAGCTAGAATTAATGTTACCATCACTTGCACCTAAAGGAGGTTCAAGGAGTACGCTAGTAGAAAACTATATTTTTGTTAATATGTTACAGGGTATGTGCTTGTTCCTAGATAGGCTACAAGTTCAACTTTTTAGTGCATGTGGCTGGATTAAACACTTAATAATAAACTTGGTAAATAATAGATGAAATAAACTTATACAAATCTATAGCTTTTCCTTCAAGAAACTGAGTATTATCTAATTGTGTAATATTTGCATGCAGATTTAAAACTTAAAGCAATTTACAAATGAAAAAATAAAGTTGCCATGAAATTGATAGAAAACAATAAAAATGGAAATAGAATGTTCTCATCCAGTAGGCCAATTATCAAATCAATATTTATCTAGCTTTTATGTGATAACCAATATTTTGGAGGTTGTTACCATTAAATGGGAACTAATTTACAATTAAACAACACTCTTGCTAAGGTTTGGTAAAATTTTGTCACTCTTGCTAGGTTTTGCTAAAATGTTGCTTTATATGTGAATTTAGGTTAAAAAAGACCTAAAAATCCCTACCTAGTTTACCTTTCCCCATAATTTAGTTCTAAGTTTTCATTGACTTGTTTCCACAATTCTAGCTGTGATTACTCATTTTATTAAGCCCTTTGCAACATTAAGTTACCAATCCCTTGATTCTCTCCTAATTCTTACTTAAGAAGAATATTTTGCATGTGCTTAATTAAATGGCTTAACTGAGCCCACACTTAATCTATGGTTTGCATCGCTTATTATGCCTTTTCACTAATTGACATGAAGTATTTTATTAACGAATGGAACACCCATAGAATTACATAAGGGTGGACACTTGAATCCATTTTATTTCTTTCCTTTTAGAATGATTCCATGAGTATGTGGATAGTTTTATAAAGGTTAATTTAATTGTCGTGAACCGGCAGAAAGGGGTTAGGTGTCAATGTCATGATTTTTAAAGGGACTTTGTGGGTCTATGTGATGATTCAAGAGGATATATATGTGACTCTTGGAATGGAAAATAAGGACATGTGGACTCATCTCAATGTCTCCAATTGGTTTTCTATCAAAATCTATCATTGTGAGCAATGTTACGACGACACACAACACAATCTCATGAGGATTATGTATTCTAGGACACATTAATGTTTAAAAAAACTTTAAAACACATGTTTATATCATAAGTTACTGAACTATTCAATGAAAATTTGATGGATGGTTGTATTTAAATTCTAGAATGAAATACACAAAGTTGTAGGATTATGAACTCAAGCCTCTAGAATCACCATATAACTGATGAAGGTACTCCCCTTACAAAGCCTCACACACACAACTAAAGAGAGATAAACATAAAATACTGAAATAAGCACTTGATTTCTATTATCTGGATGAAGTGAAATTACAATACTAAGAAAATATCATACTATAGCCACTTAGGCCTTTTGATTACAAAAATTTACAAGCAAAAAACAACGATCTACACTACTGGAGCTCCCCTCCATAAGCAAGAGGTCTAACTACCTTAGAATATTCTAGAAGGTGTAACCCCATGTTGGCATGAGGAATTCTACTATAGATTTCTTTCCTTTGAAGTTTTTATTTTCTATATTTTTCATTTTATATGTTTACAACTTCTCGTGGTCATAACTTTCGATCCGATCACGAGATTTCCAATTTTAATATATATTGTTTGTGGAAGGTTTAAATTTTGTTGCTTCTATGCTTGGGAGATAAAATAACAATATTCACACTCTCATTCAAGGAAAACCCTAGGAACCTCAATCTTAAGTATGCAAACGAGAAAGAGATCTTGCAATAGGGTTGTCCTAGGGTCTAATTATAGACTATGGATGGGTTCACCAACAAGATAGGACTTGGAAGGATAAATGAAAAGCAAGATGTAATGCTTAACCCTAATATGATGCAAGATTTCCCTAGATGACCTTAAAATAAATGTAAAAAAAATAAAAATTGTAAGAGCAGAGGTGTGCACATGGAAACCTGAGGAATATTGGAATAAGCTCTAAAAGACTCAAAATCATAAAATTGGGGCATAGTAGGACTCATATACCGCTATGGGCGTATTAGTACCTGACTAGGGTTTCTTGTCTCGAATAGGTTTTCGATAGTGTAGGTTTTGGAAATACAAAATCTAGAAATTCAATTTGTAGTGGGACTCACGTGCCACTTCTGGCCTATCAGTTCCATTGCGCTTTTCCAGGAACTCAAAGTTCGGATCTGCACTTCAACCTCTACTCTTCTTTTCTTAACTGATTTTTGGATCTGAACCTATACAAAATACCTGAAAAATAGAATATATGCTTGGTTTTTTTACGGGGGGTTTTATTCATGAGCAACTAAGTATTATTCATGGTTATGGCAATTATTTTAGTGAATTTTATTAGTTTGACTTCACTTTAGTATTAGAGTCTATATTGTTTGACCCTATTTTAACTATTATTTTTATATAATCATTATCTCAATTTTAAAGTCCATAGTGGTACAATCTCAATAGTCTAAAGGTATATTGAAAATATCATTCTACTATATTGGTTCGATCTTGTATTGTGTTAAATTTATGTTTGAACATTAACTTTACACTATTGAGTACACCAATTTTTATCCAATGGTAATGTTGATCTAGCTTTAACTTAATAAATTCTGTATCTTTGGTCTAATTTGAAATATTTTGTGACTTCAACTTTAACTTGTTATTGTCTATTCATAATTTATAGCATTGACTTTAAACTTGATAATTTTTATTTATAATGTGGGTTTGAACTAGTCTTACTTCTACCCATTTGTGATATGAATCGAATTTAGGTCTTTAGTGGTCTCTATGGTCATGAGTGGGGATCTATTTGAGGTATTACTTTTAGGTATTGGTATTATTTATGACTATTGATAAAAGTTGTCAATGTTAAATGATTATAACTTGGCAGATTTTTCCTGCACTAAGATCATGTTTCCTTTGGGATGTATTTTATCTTTTAGGAATGTCATCTATCACTCAAAACTTACTTTGCACTAAGGTGAGGGTTTGGGCTATGTCAAAGGCAGGTGTTGCCACAATAATGGGTTACACTTTTTGAGACATCCTGGTTTTTGCCTGAAATCACATATTTTTAGAAAATACAATGATTTATGACTTTAAAGGTTCCATTTAAATTATTTTACTTAAAGAGGGATTGATCAAAACCCCTTAGATCAAACCCGCTTGGATAGAACCTTGTTAGATTTAAACCATACCTATAATCGAGTCACTTCTACACCTATCAAAATGTTGATAAAAAACCACATTTGATTTACCTTTTGAGTGATCAAATGAATTCATTTAAAATTTATTCTTTGTAAGCCTATAGCCCTTATTATAAGATTCCTAAAAAGTATAATTTTAAATATGTTTAATTTGATTATTATATTTATTTATTATTTCTTGTGAATGTAGGATTTTCAGTGAACATCAAGTTCTTTATTTCACACATACAAAAAAATAGAAAAGTGGACAAAAAAATTCTAAAAAATACATGTGCCCTAGGTATTGATGTCCTTGTTCCAACAAAGAAAGAATAAGTTAATTAAAATGAATACAAAAAAAGTTATGCATGTCGAAGTACACCTCTGTCCAAATTATAATTACGTTGACTTGGAAAATTAATTAAAAAAAATATATGTAACAAAAAATTATGAAGAAATATCCATCCACTAGATATTGGTGTGAAAAAATTGCATTTTAAAAATCAGAATTGTATCCTATCTATAAAAAACGTTATGTGCACCGAAGTGAACATAACTTTCTAAAAATGGTAATTAGTAGAAAAAATAAGTTATTAAAAATTACAGAAAATGATTCACAATTTATTTTTTAATTTTTAAAAAAAAATATAATTAGAATCTACAAAAAATATCTAACAAATAACTAGTTTGATTCATCTTCAAAACCTTAATGGTTTATCTACTATAGGTGTAAGAAAGTGAATGTCTGGGAAAAAATCCGGATTTTAATGTCAAGTTTGGCCAAAAATTGTAACCCATTATTTTTGGATCACCCAGTTATTGGTAGCTATTCCTTAAGACAATGTTTATGTGGTACATTCATTTTAAATGTTGGTGATATTTAATAACTTGATGTTTGGTTTCAAACAAAATTAGGATTTGTTATTTTTTTGGGAAACAAAATAATTGTAAATTCTTATGTAATTGAAATGTGATAAAATTTTAGTAGCTAGAAAGGCTTATTGTTTATATTGTTCTCATATATGCTATTAACATTTGATTCAATGAGTGGAATAAAATATATAGTGAGGAATAGGAGATGGATTGCAATATAATGATGTTTCAATTAGCATGGTATTAATAAAAAAAATATAGCTCAAATTTTTTTTCAATATATAAAAATAATAAATGTTTTACAAAACTTCAATAATCAATTTTTTTCAAACATTGTTAATTTAACAAACAAACAAATATTTTTGTTGATGCAAGATTGCTTTCAAGTTTGGGAATGCTCTTGCATTAAACACCCCTCACTTAGGAAAAGCTAACAAAAGTTGGCTAACCACACATCGAGACTTTTTTTCAACTTCAAAGGGAGTTCAACCAGTTCCCAAAATTTTTGGTATCTCGTCTCCATACATTTAATAGAATCTCAATAAGGATAATAGGCCATCAAGATCTCGCATTCCACAAACTAGTCAAGGGTTTTTCCCTTTATCTTTTTGACGAATGTCCATTTTATGGGTGTCCCGCACATACCTCCTGCAAATTCAATACCCCTTTCTTCTGTGAAAGGGCTATTTGGTCCCTGTGTATGTGCCAAATCTTTAATAGCTTGGTATTGTTCATCTCTGCGCTCTGGGAAATAGATATACACTAGGAATTTTTGTTGAGAATGGTGAGAAAGTGTCCAATGGAACCTCCCTTGTGTATTATCATGCATAGACGGCCCAAAATCTCAGTTTTTCCGCTCATTGGTGATGGTATTTCTACGGTTATGTCTCACCATCTTACCGAACTTGACATTGAAATTGAGGTGGGTGCTGGCCTCGGCATGCATTTATTAGCCTTCTTCAAAAGTAGTGCTTTCAAAATAAGTTACTATGGGGTTTGACGATGAGGCGCCCGAGTTAACTGCGTGGAAAGTGAAGCTCTTTGTTTCCGGCCCCATTGTTACAATGATCTTTGCACGAAAGTACCGTTCATGTTTAAATTTATCCAGAATTTACTCTTGGGAATCCCGTCGAAATGCTTTGCAGCGAAGGTTCTTTATTTTGAACTCGACTTCTATCAGGTTCTCGATTTTCTTGATCTCATGGTGGAGTTGAAGCTTGCAGTCCAGTTGTTGATGACTCAAAGCACGACAGAGGTTTGCGGATTTCTCCTTGTAGTGGATTTTCCTCTTCATTGCCGGGCATGGGGAGTAGCAGTAAATTGTCCAAATCTCGTCAAGGGATGAGTCATATGAAATTTTAAACTCATTATTTATGCTTTTACTTGTGTATTCTAAGAGAATTTCTATGAACTTGGAAGCTAGACATTTCATCAAATTATCTACCATTTCTGGACAGACGATTCTGAGTGTTTTCCCTGCCAGTTCCTTCAATTTAGTCTCATTATCTGCTATGCCGCTGAAATCAACATAGCATGTAGCACAAAAGAGAGTGTTAAACGCTTCCTTGTATATTGATGCTTCAATTGAGCATGGGCCGATGTCCACTCCCATCAACCTCTCAAAATCTATGTTGCTAATGCTCGTGTTCCCTCTACCTAGTTTCTCTAACTACTTGATATTTTTGTCATTGACTCCCATCAATGTATAAATGAAAAGCCTAGAGAACAACAGATGTAACTTCCGTTGCATCTCCTCTTCACCACACTCTTCAATATGATATTCTCCGAAATTAGCTACGACATTATCTCCGAGACGCAGACTGAGAGACACATTGTGAGACACACTATTTCTATATTCACCAGTGAATTCAGCGGTGAGGGACTAATTATTAATTAGTGGAAGGGGTTCAATGCAATCTTTATATTTTCTTTCCTTAGAAGTTTTTATTTTCTATATTTTTCATTTTATATGTTTACAACTTCTCAAGGTCATAACTTTCAATCCGACTGTGAGATTTCCAATTTTAATATATATTGTTCTTGGAAGGTTTGAATTTTGTTTTTGAAAAGGAAAAAATAGGTTTTACAGGGACCTGAAACCATGAAGTTTAAACAACATGAGATAAGCAAAAAAGTACAAAACAACCAGACAGCTGTCCCAAAAAGGAAATGAGAGCACCAAAAGACAATAGGGCCCAAAAAAGGACTGTCCAAAAAAACTAGCAATCAAAACACCACATTACTTCAAAGTGTTCAATAATTCTTCAGCATCCTTTTCAACATTCTGCATGTCCTGTAACCCCTGCTTAAGAATTTGAACCGTATGTGAACAAGTCGGGGTCTTCCTCTTAGTGTTTGCCCTGGTACGAGTCGAAATCCCTTCACCAACCGATCTGCTGCCTCCCCTGTCCGCATCCAAATCCATGACCAGTGAACCCTTTTGGTTTTTTTCAAGCTTTTCCACTATGGCAATTATGATGATGGTGTTATGCCTAGCAATTTTATGATTGTTTGCAACAGTGGCCCTAATGTTTTGTTCACTCTTGGACATGTTACACTCGATATTAGCCAATCTATCCTCCTGTAATTGCTATCTTTTCCTCGGTAATATAGTTTCCTGTTCATCATTATCTCTACTATTCCAACTGATCTTCTGTTCCAAATCCGTAACCTTGTTGCAGAGATCAGTAACATAGCCTTTCAAGTCACAAACTTCTTTTTGGGTCCATTTGAGAACAGTAAAAAGGCCATCCATACCTTTTTCCGCTATACTAACCAAATCCTCAGGCTTAAGCTTATTGAGAGCAGAATTAATTTCATCCTGAATAGGAGACTCAAAATGATCATTCCCAAATTTTCCAGAAGCAGGGGCACTAGGGGCCGATTCCTTACTGATCATGGGCTTCTTAGAGAGGATTTCCATAGAATTTTCAGAGTATGAAACAAGTTTCAAAATAGGGTTACCCTTAAGACCAGGGGACAAACCCAGAGTAGGACAACCAGGAGATGGCTGGGGGTTAAGACAGGGTGGTGAGGCAAAACCCGGACTAGGTCACTCATGCAGCAGTTGCCGTTTAGGACAAGACAGTGGGGCAGAATCCTTAAAAATTTTCTGACAGGACAGAGACTAGGGAGCAATGGTATCAAGACCACCAAGAACACAAGCAGGGGTCCCGGGGATCGATTTCGCTACTACTTTATGTCTCCTCATCATCCAACTCTTCAATTTCAACAGTTTTAGGCAAGGCAGGTAAATTTTGAAAATGCTCAAAAATGAGCCTAACAAGACCAGGGTGAATAATAGCATTCCTCCTAGGGTTTCTTTCCACCTCATCAAGGCAATTCTTCAAAGAAGAAAATAAGTAAAAAGGAAAACATATACGAACCTTATGACGAAAAATGATTCAGAATGGCAAAGTGGTAACCATAAACTCTGGTAAAGCGCCCGTCAACTGTAATATATTCTATAATAACTCTTAAAACTTTCCTCCAAATAGATTTGATGGACTCCACATCAAAATAGATATTAGCAACCTTAACCATCTTCCCTTTCTCCTTATCTTTTTTAGGAAATTTAATGACCACTTCATCAGAGAATTGTCTGTCTCGGTAGAATTTAACACCCTCAGTCGAAAGACCTGTTATTTCACCAATTAAGTCCTCACTTAGCTTAACATTCCTGCCAAACAACACAATCTCTCCATTTTTCTAGATATGGGACTAAACCTCCCTTTTCGATTCTTTCCCACGCTTTAGCATTCTTTCTGTGCTCCTGGAAATTACTCAGCTCCACACGTTTTCTTTCTCCCCCCATAGTCAGCTCACTGTAAAACAACACAGAACAGTTGCTCTGTGTTCCATTTAGGTAATTTTTGTCGAACACCCAAAAAGCGTGCCACAGACTCTTCTCAAAAAAGATAGTGACGTCGGTCCCATCAAATCTAATGAAGTCGATGTACTTAATCTTTATCTATTTCATCATGACTAAGATTTCCTTCTCTCCCATGCACTGAATCATAATAAATTAGCGCTTTCACTTCAGGATGGAGCATGTCATTCTTGCTCCACGTGTTTTCCCCTCCCTTCTTAACCCCTTCATTGGTGAAGAAATCTGCCACCTTATTGACTTCTCTATAGGCATGGGACACAAACACTTTTCAAATTTACTTAATAAAGTTTTTGTGTCTTTGATCCACTTTTTGATGGTCCACAAGGGGGGGTATCCCAAGAATACAATTTATTATATTCAAAGAATTTCCCTCCAACCAAAGATATTTCGTGTTGATCTTGAGGGCTAGGCTAACTGCATGAAAAGCCCCAATAGCTTCCATTAGATGATTAGTTTGAATTCTGATGTCCACAGCAAAAGCCGCAATAAAAGCCCTGGTGTTGTCCCTTAAACACACCCACTGCCAGCTTTCACAGGGTTACCTTTAGCCGCACCATCAAAGTTGGCTTTCATCCAACCTAAAGGCAGCATAGACCAATTAGCATTATCTCTCCCACACACTCCAGGTTTGAGGATTTTTGACCCAACTAATTTTGAATTCCACTTTTCAGCCATAGTAACATCAAAGGGAGACCATAAAGCTTTCTCAAACATTTTTCCAAGAATTAAAGATAAAATTTCCTTTATAGCCCTTACAATTTTAGCATACAAGTCCCGTTCTGACATCTCTTTATCCCTAAACACTCTGTTGTTCCTTTCCTTCCAGATATTCCAAGACACAAAAGGAAGAATAAAAGACCATAGCTTTCTCACAAAGGATTTTTTGAAGGATCTTTCCATTGAATGAAGAAATCTTTGACAGAAGTAGGGAAAACCCACACAAACTCAAGAAGCCCCAGTAATTTATCCCAGATATTCGACATAAAAGGGCAATGAAGAAAAAGATGATTAACAGTCTCGGCTTCATTCCTACACATATAACATCTGTTTGGTAATTGAATTCCTCTTTTTCCAAGATTGTCCAAAGTGAGGATCTTGTTCTGTAGCATTATCCAGTAGAAAATATTGATTTTCAGAGTCAGGTGATTAATCCACGCCTTAGCCCAGAAGGGAGGATGCTCCATCGAACTATCCAACATGGAAGTGGTAGAGGCAACTGAAAAAATACCAGACGGGTTGTCTAACCAGATAGCAAGATCCTCCACCTAGTGTTGATCTGGTCTAAGGGCTCTGAAAGTCGACTAAACAGGGCCAAGATCCTAACTGATGGTCTTCAAATCAACCCAATCTCCATTCCTCCAATAATCTTTAACCAAGATTCTAAATTCCCTTTTACAATCATTCATCCATTTGCTAAATTTCTCTATTTTAATTAAAGGATCTTTAAAAAGCCATCTGTCTTCCCAAAATCTGACAAAATTTCCATTTCCAATCAGCCATCCAATTCCCATTTCCAAAAGCTTTCTTCCTCTACCCATATCATTCCAACAAACAGACCCACGATGTAAAGAAGAAGAGTTTATAATTTCATTTAAAGACACATAGTTATTAAAATATTTAGATTTTAAGGTATCGTGCCATTCTCCATTTAAAGTAAGAGTTCTTCAAAGCTGTTTAGCAAGAAGGGACAAATTCAAAACTTTAATTTTCCTTAAACCCATCCCCCCCTTGATTTGGGTCTATAGACCAGATCCCATCCAACAAGTGGCATTCTCTTCTTATCCTCCACTGCGAACCATAGAAACCTTTTATGAATTTTTTCAATGGCCTCAACATATTTAGCAGGGATTTTGAATATACTGAGAGCATAAGTAGGAAGATTTTACAGAGAAGCCTTAAGGAGTTGGATTTTTCCAACTTGACTTAGGAGAGCTCCTTTCCAACTCGATAACTCTTTATTGAATTTTTCAACCAAAGAAATCCAGAATGAGTCCGAAGGTTTAGAACAAAGAGGTAAGCCAAGATAGGTTGAGGGGAGAGACTCAACACAACATCCAAGAATTCGGGCAAGTTTGACTTGTCTATACTCTGGAGTATTGATGAAAAAATTTGAACTCTTAGCCCTGTTGATAGCTTGCCCAGAGGCAGATTCATAAAGATTTAGAATTTTTTTAAAAGTCTTAGCTTCAGTCACAGTAGATCTTCCCATCAGAATGGTATCATCAACAAATTGCTGGTGAGAATAGGTAAGAGGAGAAGAAGGTCTTAAACCAACAAGGGATCTTTGATCAATAAGCTTTTTAATATTTCTACCTAAACTCTCCACCAAGATAGTAAACAGAATAGGAGAAATAGGATCTCCCCGTCCGAGTCGTCTGGAGGTTTGGAAAAACCTTGATGGTGACCCATTCACAATGACAACAAAAGTAACTGTCAACACAAGCTAGTTCACCAACTGAATGACTCTGTTATTAAAACCAAACTTGTCCATAATTTTAAACAAAAAATCCCAATCAACCCGATCATAGGCTTTGGAGATATCTAATTTAAGATTAAACCCTTCAGTTTTCAAAACCATTAATGAATGTAAGTTCTCATGAACAGTAACAACAGAGTCCATAATGTACCTACCTAGCACAAAACCATTCTGCTGTGGAGCAATAATTTGGGGAAGCACAGAAAGCATTCTTGAATTCAACACCTTTGAAATAATTTTGTAAATAGAGTTACACAGGCTGATTAGCCGAAAAGCTTGAAACTCTGAAGCCCCAGGTTTCTTTGGAATAAGGACCACAAAAGTAGCATTCAATTCTTTCAACAGACGTCTTGATCCAAAGAATTCCTTGACAGTGTTCACCACATCTAGCTCAAAAATTTCCCAAAATGCTTCGAAGAAGAATAAAGGAAAACCATCAAGTCCAAGGGCTTTGTTGCCATCAAAATAAAATACAGCTTTCCTTATCTCAGCTTTGGAAGGAATAGTAGTGATTAAGGAATTTTCATTATGACCAATCACTTGAGGTATAGCTTCAATCATAGAATCTTGAGCTTCAGTAACAATCTCTCCATTATAGGAAAGAAGGTTCATAAAGAAAAGGACAGCTTGTTCCCTAATATCATCTTCCTCCTCAAATCTAGTCCCATTAGAGACAATACGAGTGAATATGTTAGCAGCCCTATGTTTTGAAGCAGTCAGATGAAAAAATCTGGAATTCCTATCTCCCTTAGTCAGCCAAGATACCCTAGATCTTTGACGCCAAAACACTTCCTCTTTGGCAATGATGTCATGCAATTGAAAAAGGAGTTCATTTTCCTTTTCTCTATAATTTTCAATGTATCCCCATTTCTGGATTTTAACTTGAATCTTTTGAATTTTACCCTGAATTTCTATTTTAGAGCCAAAAAAATTCCCAAAGGCATCCTTTTTCCATCTTCGCACATTGGTTTTCACTTCCTTTAATTTTTTAGTAATCCTAAACATAGCTATTCCAGGAATATCTATATTCCACCATCTATGGATTTCCTCAAAAATTTGAGGATGAGAAAGCCAAAAAATTTCAAATTTGAAAGGGAAGTTCTTTTTTACCTTAGTAGGATGCACAAAAAAACAAATAGGAAAATGATCAGATCCAACCCTTGACAAGGCTCTCAAGGCACAAAAATAGTCTATAAACCATTGACCAGAAACAAGGGCCCTATCAAGCCTGACTTGGATCAAATCAGGCCCTAATCTCCTATTAGTCCAGGTATAAGAAGCTCCTTTTAGGTCTAAGTCAATCAAGGCATTATTGTTTATGAAGTCGGAGAGGCCAGATTTGCTTTCCCAATTGATTTGAGAACCCCCAAATTTCTCATCGTTCAGGAGGGGAGTGTTGAAATCAACCATGACCAACCAGTGTTCATTGACAAAACATCTTCGAACACCAGTTAGCTCAAGCCAAAAAGAGTTTCTAGCATTCTTACTGTTCAGGGCATATATATTGGATTGGATCCAGCAAAATTTGTCTCTTATGTGGGTGAGTCTAGTGGCCACCACATTACCATTCTCCATTAAGGGCTCCCCTTTAATAAACAACTTATTCCAAAAAGTGACTATACCCCCTGAAGCACCCAATGAACTATTACCATGAGCCCCACAGTTCTGAAATTTTTTAAGATTTTCTAATTTATCTTTAGGCATTTTAGTTTCTTGAATAAGAAGAATATTGGGTTTGTGGTCCCTAACAAAATTTTGCAAAACATCCTTTTTATGACGGTTATTCAACCCTCTTATATTCCAAGACATAATTTTCATTTCTTACCTGGGGATTGAAGTATCTTCGGGATGGTCATTTGGATACCATCCGCAATATCCTTAAGGCTACCTTTCCCCCTTTGCCATTTTTTAGATTTTCTACCCAGGCAAGGCTTGGACATCCCACAATCAGCCTTGGCTCTAGTTCTAGTGACCACACCACTTGAAGTTTCCTTCACCTTCTTTTTTTCCTTTTTGGACTTTGAGTGTGATATAACCTCCTCCCACTTGGTTTCATCTTGGCTTTCCAACTCTCTGCCTAAATCCCCTTCCTTCTCAGGTAACAACCTCTGGTCCCAAGGGAGGGTATCCATTAAACCATTCTTGGTTTCTGAATTATTGAGATTTGGTGTTTTCATATTCCCTCTTAGGTTCTCATAAGTATCCTTCACAACTTCTAGATTGGCTATCTCCTGAACCTGAACCCCATTAGAGCAAGGGTTTTTATAAGGAGAAAGAAAAGGGGCAGGAATTCCTATCTCCAGGGACAAACCCGTTATGGGTATTTCCTCCAACCTAGGAACATTCATGCATCCAGTCGACAGCAAAGGTGATGATGGAACAAAACCCATATCTTCATTTCTAGTTACTACATTCTTCATAGTTTCCCAGGCTTCCTCCTCAGAAGGAATGCCTTCCTTTCTTTCCTTAGAAGGTGAGAACAAATATTTAGGATCCTTAGGAACCTGAGAGCCGGTACCTTCTGACTCAAGGCAAGCATCCTTATTCAAGCATTTATGGGTCTCCTTCAAATCTTATGGAAAGGTGTATCCTTCAGGATTCTCCTTCACATTTGGAATAGGCACATGCTTCACCTCCTCTAATTTTTTTTCCATACATTCTTAGTGTTGGCCGCTTTCTCCCTTTCACTTTTATTATTTAGCGGGCATTTCTTAGACCAATGCCCTGATTTTTGACATTTGAAACAGAAAAAGGGTGTCGTTTCAAATTCAATAGCTTGCTTCCATACTCCTAACTTAGACTGGATGTTAATCGAAGAGGGGAGATTAGAATTTTGAGAAACCCCAACACAGATTCTAGCAAAGACCAAACGCTTTCTTGCCCCAGTCATTGAGTCAATGGACAAAAGTTCTCCAAAAGAGCTAGCAATCCCATTGAAGATATCGGTGTTCCAATACTCCAAAGGAAGAACAGGCAGTCTAGCCCAAACTGGCACCATTTCAAAGATTGAATCAAATAGATCTACCCTAGAAGACCATTTCTTCAGGGCCAAGGAAGACTTTACGATAATCCAAGGACCACCACTACGGACAGCCCTAGAATCCTCTTTACAGGTAAACTGAAAAGCAAAGAAACCTCTAGGGAGCGCCGCTACCAAAACCAGACCACTGGTTTTCCATTTATTCATAACAAACTCCCTTACCACTTCAATATTAGGCCTAGGACCAAAAAATTTTCCAACCAAAACATTCTCCATCCTAGCAATATTATGGTCTATGATTTCATCCGACACAAAGATAGAAAACTTTCCAGACCCCGGATCAGAAAGGATACACACGGGGGGGAAATATGATTTTTCATTTGGCTTAAAGCCAAACAATGAAGTCCATGACTTACCTTTTTCATCCCCCTTGACTGACATATCCACGACAGCTTTGGAAACTGAAGACCCATCCTTTCCACCTGGATCCACCTGGAATTTTTTATGGGCATCCTTATCATCAGAACCCGACTTACCTTTATCTAAACCCGAAGAAGTCTCCTCATTCACCTAAGATTCCCTCGAACCCCCGCCCTCTACACTGTTCAAAAATTCAAAACCTGCTTTTTCCCGCTCACTCGCACCAGTTCTTGCTCCCATCGCTCACTAGCAAGGTTTGAATTTTGTTGCTTCTATGCTTGGGAGATAAAATAACAATATTCACACTCTCTCATTCAAGGAAAACCCTAGGAATCTCAATCTTAGGTATGCAAACGAGAAAGAGATCTTGCAACAGGGTTGTCCTAGGGTCTAATTATAGACTATGGATGGGTTTACCAGCAAGATAGGAATTGGAAGGATAAATGAAAAGAAAGATGTAATGCTTAACCCTAATATGATGCAAGACTTCCCTAGATGACCTTAAAATAAATGTAAAAAAAATAAAAACTGTAAGAGCAGAGGTGTGCACATGGAAACTTTAAGAATATTGGAATAAGCTCTAAAACACTCAAAATCATAAAATTGGGCCATACTAGGACTCATACACCACTTTGGTCATATTAGTCCCTGACTAGGGTTTCTTGTCTCGAACAGGTTTTTGGCGGTGTAGGTTTTGGAAATACAAAATCTAGAAATTCAATTTGTAGTGGGACTCACATGCCACTTCTGGCCTATCAGTTCCATTGCGCTTTTCTGAGAATTCAATGTTTGGATCTGCACTTCAACCTCTTCTCTTCTCTTCTAAACTGATTTTTGGATCTGAACCTATACAAAATACCTGAAAAATAAAATAAATGCTTGGTTTTTTTACGGGGGGTTTTATTCATGAGTAACTAAGTATTATTCATGGTTATGGCAATTATTTTAGTGAATTTTATTAGTTTGACTTCACTTTAGTATTAAAGTCTATATTGTTTGACCCTATTTTAACTATTATTTTTATATAATCATTATCTCAATTTTAAAGTCCATAGTGGCACAATATCAATAGTCTAAAGGTAAATGGAAAATATCATTCTACTATATTGGTTCGGTCTTGTATTGTGTTAAATTTATGTTTGAACATCAACTTTACACTATTGAGTATATCAATTTTTATCCAACGGTAATGTTGATCTAGCTTTAACTTAATAAAGTCTATATTAATTAGGATTTGTTATTTTTCGGGGAAACAAAATAATTGTAAATTCTTATGTAATTGAAATGTGATAAAATTTTAGTAGCTAGAAAGGCTTATTGTTTATATTGTTCTCATATATGCTATTAACATTTGATTCAATGAGTGGAATAAAATATATAGTGAGGAATAGGAGATGGATTGCAATATAACGATGTTTCAATTAGCATGGTATTAATAAAAAAAATATAGCTCAATTTTTTGTCAATATATAAAAATAATAAATGTTTTACAAAACATCAATAATCAATTTTTTTCAAACATTCTTAATTTAACAAACAAACAAATATTTTTGTTGATGCAAGATTGCTTTCAAGTTTGGGAATGCTCTTGCATCAAACACCCATCACTTAGGAAAAGCTAACAAAAATTGGCTAACCACGCATCGAGACTTTTTTTCAACTTCAAAGGGAGGTTAACCAGTTCCCGGAATTTTTGGTATCTCGTCTCCATACATTTAATAGAATCTCGATAAGGATAATAGGCCATCCAGATCTCGCATTCCACAAAACCAGTCGAGGGTTTTTCCCTTTATCTTTTTGACGAATGTCCATTTTATGGGTGTCCCGTACATATCTCCTACAAATTCAATAGCCCTTTCTTCTGTGAAAGGGCTATTCGGTCCGTGTATGTGCCAAATCTTTAATAGCTCGGTATTGTTCGTCTCTGCGCTCTGGGCAATAGCTATACACTGGGAATTTTTGTTGAGAATGGTGAGAAAGTGTCCACTGGAACCTCCCTTGTGTATTATCATGCACAGACGGCTCAAAATGCCAGTTTGTCTGCTCGTTGGTGATGGTATTTCTACGGTTATGTCTCACCGTCTTACCGAACTTGACATTGAAATTGAGGTGGGTGCTGGCCTCAGCATGCATTTTGCAGCCTTCTTCTAAAGTAGTGCTTTCGGAATAAGTTACTGTGGGGTTTGACAATGAGGTGCCCGAGTTAACTGCGTGGAAAGCGAAGCTCTCTGTTTCCGGCCCCATTGTTACAGCGATCTTTGCAGGAAAGTACCGTTCATGTTTAAATTTATCCGGAATTTGCTCTTGGGAATCCAGTCGAAATGCTTTGCAGCGGAGGTTCTCGATTTTGAACTCGACTTCTATCAGGTTCCCGATTTTCTTGATCTCATGGTGGAGTTGAAGCTTGCAGTCCAGTTGCTGATGACTCAAAGCACGGCGGAGGTCTGCGGATTTCTCCTTGTAGTGGATTTCCCTCTTCATTGCCGGGCACGGGGAGTATTCTTTATTTATGCTTGTACTTGTGTATTCTAAGAGAATTTCTGTGAACTTGGAAGCCAGACATTTCATCAAACGATCTGCCATTTCTGGACGGACGATTCTCAGCGTTTTCGCTGCCAGTTCCTTCAATTTAGTCTCATTATCTGCCGTGCCCCTGAAATCAACATAGCATGCCGCACAGAAGAGAGTGTTAAACGCTTCCTTGTATATTGATGCTTCAATTGAGCGTGGGCCGATGTCCACTCCCATCAACCTCTCAAAATCTGTGTTGCTGTTGCTTGTGTTCCCTCTACCCAGTTTCTCTAACTCCTTGATATTTTTGTCGGTGACTCCCATGAATGTATAAATGCAAAGCCTGGAGAACAACGGATGTAACTTCCGTTGCATCTCCTCTTCACCGCACTCTTCAATATGATATTCTCCGAAATCAGCTACGACATTATCTCCGAGCCGCGGACTGAGAGACACATTGCGAGACAATCTACTAGGTTTTCAATACACAATTGATCAAGGATTGAACGTACAATTTAGAACTTGGGTACTCATAACCTAGTCAACAAAGTAGAGTGAAATATGTTAAATATATGGAGTAACAATTTTTTTAATGTAAATATGCTTTTCCTTTACTAGTTATCAACATACTTGTTTCATTTCAATTTATGTAGTCGAGGGTAGAAGAATGAGCACTCCAAAACCATGTTACTTATCATCCAGTAACACAGCGTGAACATAGCACAAGGAATAAGGCATTAAATCATCATATCAATATACAAAACTAATAATTTCATTTTCCAAGAGAAAACCATAAGACTGATAAGCAAAAAATGAGGTAGATTATGGAACAACACTATGGAATATATATAATATTTACATTCATAATATATAAAATAATAAAGCCAAGTTTATTCCTTATTTCAATCTAGGAGTGTCATACTATGAAAGATGTAAAGACAATATGCACAAGGTCTATTGTGACATGGCGTGTGGCATTTATGGTTTTCCTTTTAAAAGAAAATATGATGAAGATAATGTTAAGAATAGGAACAAATACGCTAAGCTACACAAATTATAATGCTATAGAAAATAATAGAAAAACAATGTACAAGAATAGAAAATAATGCAACCACAAAAATAAAAGAAACTTGCTATAAATAATTTTCACCAATCACGACTTAAAAACCAAGCGTATTATTAAACGTACTACTAAAATCAATTTAACATAAAAATGAATGAAATGGACACAAAACACAATTAAAAATAAGTATAATAATATCATAAAAAAAATAAGGATGAGAACAACTACCCATCAACAACAACAATCTAGTTAGCAGGTTCTAACTCACATTTTTGTAGTATGAATAATTTACAAATTGAACTAAATTACTTGGTTTAGAATAGTAACATTCACTCAAAGTAGAGAAGAATAGTACATTATTTATTCAAAATCGACATCTCCCACACACCATTTCTTCACTTGTTTTTATAGTAAATGACTCAAAAGAATATAGTAAATAGAACATTTACTTAATAGTATATTCAAAATTTTGGTTTTTATATTTACTTAGTTTGTTTAAATTTACCAAGAAAAATCAATAATCTTAATAATATATTAGATCATAATCTCCAAATAGATAGTCTCTATAAATATTTATATCTTTTATGACTTCCAATTTTTTCATTCAATTAAAATTATGAGCTTGAGAAATAGACAAACATTTTTATTAAAGACAATAGATTTGCATAGTTGCTTACAATAAGGGCATTTCATTTCTAGATTGGACTATATTTAAGATTTAACACATGTCATTTTTGGATTCAACTATGTGAGATTTGTTTTTGCATCAGCATTTTGGGTCATACTTTGTGATCCATCATTAAAATGAAAGAGAGCTATAGGAAAAATGGTTTACTATAGATGAACATAGATTTAAAATAAAGAGAAGGAGGGTGAAGACTAAACATGATTGAAGACGATGATAATATTTACAAAATAAAACTAAAAATAAGATGCAAAGAAAAACAATTAAAAGAAAACATGTATTTATATAAAAAGTCATCTTAAAAATAAAAAAATTAAGCCATAAACATATATATATATAAAAGTTGACTTAACAACATAAACATAGAAATCTAAAGAAACCTAATATGGATAAACATAAAGAGTGTAGAATTAAAAACCATCTGACAAGGTGTCTTCGGGCTGGAAATGCTCCAATAAAATTTGTTCACCAAATTTAAGCTTCAAATCCTCACTTATAACTATTTGAAATGATCTCCAATTTTGATGAAACAAAAGTCAATCTTGACTTTCTCATGCCTCCTAGATGCGTTTGAATAGTAAGCAATTCCATGAGTATAACAAGAAATAATGCAGTCATCTAGATCTGACAATACATAAATGCAATATAAAGGGGTAACTAAATCTTTGCAAAACATTTCTTACTCTCCAGATCATTAAAAATACAAAGGAAGAGCATACAAGAATTTACAAATTTTCTACATGAAAATATCAATCTCTTAGTTAGGAATATAAGAACTTAGATTTCTCAAAAAAAAAAAAAAAACTTTGATAGCATGGTAGAAATATGAAATAGATTGAATAACCAAAGGAAATTTTTGAGAGAAAATCAATGTCGCATAAACTAAAAAATCATAAAGAATGCAAACAAAAACTTTTAGAGGTTATGCAATATCATTAAGACATAATACATTGAGAGCTTCCAAGATTGATGATAAATACAAGCTAGGTGGTGAGTTTATATAGAATTGGGTTGAAGATGGAGGCAACAAATCAACCAATGAAAATTTACCAGGAAAACCACGAACATTAAATAAAGTGATGAAAAATTAAATACTCCACCCTTACAATGTGGACAATAACTCATCATTTTATCTCCTAGTTATTAAATAATTAACTCACTTTATTATTGTAAACAAGCTTAATAAATGTGTAGGAAAAACCTATAACTAAGGGAATTAAATATCCCACTAGTAAATAAAAACCTATAGTAATAGGTCCTTGAGCCAAGTTTTGAACCAAGAGGACGACCTCCAAAGGAGATAAGTGCTTTCATAGAGAGTGTGGCCACATAAGTATTTTAATCTTGTTCACACTGAAAGCCATTAATTTTTCATACCCGATTTTGATAAAGGCCCTCAAAGAGGAACTATGGAATCTCAAATTCATTATATGCTATATTGGTTCCTTGGAGCTACCCGAAGTGGGTGAGAGTCAATTTACCACTTCTTCTGATCTCCTACATAATTCAAACTGGCAACCAGGACATGTACATTTTCTATATTCACAACTCCCCTTTTCCCAACATTGTAGGCGAGCACTACGAATTTTCAAAGTCATGTTGGGTTGGTCTGGTGGGTCAAATTCAGAATATTATGCACTATATTTTGTATTAAATATTTTAACTATCAACTTGTGCTTTACCACAGTGGGATGCTGAACCAAGGCACAACTTTCTCTATAAATAGAGAACCATAGTGACCTCGGTTGGACCTATCATGTGAAATCCCAAGATCCCAAGCCTGATCGGCATCCCCCATGGTTTGAGAATATGACCTACACCTTATAAAACCACTAGTAGCTTAGAATCAATTATGCCTGATGTAAAGTGATATTTGTCATTTATATGTAAGAGCTTGCATGCGCTACTCATCCTTAAAAAGCTCTGTAACATTGTAATTCAATATTTTAATAAGAATAAATGGTTGTGTTATTCTTCATTATTCATTTACATTAAAGAATTTGTTTGTGTGTTCAGTGTCTATTCAAATTACAAGTAGCTAGAATTAATGTTACCGGCACTTGCACCTAAAGGAGGTTCAAGGAGTACGCCAGTAGAAAACTATATTTTTGTTAATATGTTATAGGGTATGTGTTTGTGCCTAGATAGGCTACAATTTGAAATTTTTAGTGCATGTGGCTGGATTAAACACTTAATAATAAACTTGGTAAATAATAGATGAAATAAACTTATACAAATCTATAGTTTTTCCTTCAAGAAACAAAGTATTATCTAATTATGTAATATTTGCATGCAGATTTAAAACTTAAAGCAATTTAGAAATGAAAAAATAAAGTTGCCATGAAATTGATAGAAAACAATAAAAATGGAAATAGAATGTTCTCATCCAGCAGGCCAATTATCAAATCAATATTTATCTAGCTTTTATGTGACAACCGATATTTTGGAGGTTGTTACCATTAAATGGGAACTGATTTACCATTAAACAACACTCTTGCTAAGGTTTTGTAAAATTTTGTCACTCTTCCTAGGTTTTGCTAAAATGTTGCTTTATATGTGAATTTAGGTTAAAAAGACCTAAAAATCCCTACCTAGTTTTTCTTTCCCTATAATTTATTTCTAAGTTTTCATTGACTTGCTTCATCGATTCTAGCTGTCATTACTCATTTTATTAAGCCCTTTGCAACATTAAGTTACCAATCCCTTGATTCTCTCCTAATTCTCACTTAAGAAGAATATTTTGCATGTGCTTAATTAAATGGCTTAACTGAGCCCACACTTAATATATGGTTTGCATTGCTTATTAGGCCTTTTCACTAATTGACATGAAGTATTTTATTAACGAATGGAACACCCATAGAATTACAGAAGGGTTGACACTTGATTCCATTTTATTTGTTTCCTTTCAGAATGATTCCATGAGTATGTGGATAGTTTTATAAAGGTTAAGTTAATTGTCGTGAACCGGCAGAAAGGGGTTAGGTGTCAATGTCATGATTTTTAAAGGGATTTTGTGGGTCTATGGGATGATTCAAGAAGATATATATTTGACTCATGGAATGAAAAATAAGGACATGTGGACTCATCTCAATGTCTCCAATTGGTTTTCTATCAAAAGCTATGATTGTGAGCAATGGTATGACAACACGCAACACAATCTCATGAGGATTATGTATTCTAGGACACAATAATGTTTAAAACAACTTTAAAATAGATGTTTATATCATAAGTTACTCAACTGTTCAATGAAAATTTGATGGATGGTTGTATTTAAATTCTAGAATGAAATACACAAAGTTCTAGGATTATGAACTCAAGCCTCTAGAATCACCATATAACTGATGAAGGTACTCCCCTTACAAAGCCTCACACACACAACTAAAGAGAGATAAACAAAAAATATAGAAATAAGCACTTGATTTCTATTATCTGGATGAAGTTCAATTACAATACTAAGAAAATATCATACTATAGCCACTTAGGCCTTCTGATTACAAAAATTTACAAGGAAAAAACAATGATCTGCACTACTAGAGCTCCCCTCTGTAAGCAAGAGGTCTAACTACCTTAGAATATTCTAGAAGGTGTAACCCCATTTTGGCACCAGGAATTCTACTATCGATTTCTTTCCTTAGAAGTTTTTATTTTCTATATTTTTCATTTTATATGTTTACAACTTCTCATGGTCATAACTTTCGATCCGACTGCGAGATTTCCAATTTTAATATATATTGTTTGTGGAAGGTTTAAATTTTGTTGCTTCTATGCTTGGGAGATAAAATAATAATCTTCACACTCTGTCATTCATGGAAAACCTTAGGAATCTCAATCTTAGGTATGCCAACGAGAAATAGATTTTGCAAGAGGGTTGTCCTAGGGTCTAATTATAGACTATGAATGGGTTCACCAGCAAGATAGGACTTGGAATGATAAATGAAAAGCAAGATGTAATTCTTAACCCTAATATGATGCAAGACTTCCCTAGATGACCTTAAAATAAATGTAAAAAAAATAAAAAAATTGTAAGAGCAGAGGTGTGCACATGGAAACTTTAAGAATATTGGAATAAACTCTAAAACACTCAAAATCATAAAATTGGGGCATACTAGGACTCATACACCACTTTGGGCGTATTAGTCCCTGACTAGGGTTTTCTGTGTCGAACAGGTTTTTTGCAGTGTAGGTTTTGGAAATACAAAATCTAGAAATTCAATTTGTAGTGGGACTCACATGCCACTTCTGGCCTATCAGTTCCATTGCGCTTTTCTGGGAATTCAAAGTTTGGATCTGCACTTCAACCTCTACTACTCTCTTCTAAACTAAATTTTGGATCTGAACCTATACAAAATACCTGAAAAATAGAATATATGCTTGTTTTTTTTACAGGGGGTTTTATTCATGAGTAACTAAGTATTATTCATGGTTATGGCATTTATTTTACTGAATTTTATTATTTTGACTTCACTTTAGTATTAAAGTCTATATTGTTTGACCCTATTTTAACTATTTTTTTATATAATCATTATCTCAATTTTAAAGTCTGTAGTGGGACAATATCAATAGTCTAAAGGTAAATGGAAAATATCATTCTACTATATTGGTTCGGTATTGTATTGTGTTAAATTTATGTTTGAACATCAACTTTACACTGTTGAGTACATCAATTTTTATCCAACGGTAATGTTAATCTAGCTTTAACTTAATAAAGTCTATATCTTTGGTCTAATTTGAAATATTTTGACTTCAACTTTAACTTGTTATTGTCTATTCATAATTTATAGCATTGACTTTAAACTTGATAATTTTTATTTATAATGTGAGTTTGAACTAGTCTTAGTTCTACCCATTTGTGATATGAATCGAATTTAGGTGATATAATACAAGCTAGGAGTGAGTTTATATAGAACTTGGTTGAAGATTGAGGTGACAAATCAACCAATGAGAATTGACCAACAAAACCATGAACATTAAATAAAGTGATGAAAAATTAAATACTCCACCCTTACAAGGTGGACAATAACTCATCATTTTATCTCCTAGTTATTAAATAATTAACTCACTTTATTATTGTAAGCAACCTTAATAAATGTTTAGGAAATACCTATAACTAAGGGAATTAAATATCCCACTAGTAAATAAAAACATACACTAATAGGAGCTTGAGCCAAGTTTTGAACCAAGACAACGACCTCCAAAGGAGATAAGTGTTTTCATAGAGAGTGTGGCCACATAAGTAGTTTAATCTTGTTCACACTGAAAGCCGTTGATTTTTCATACTTGATTTTGATAAAGGCCTTCAAAGAGGAACTATGGAATCTCAAATTGATTATGTGCTATCTTGGTTCCTTGGAGCTACCCGAAGTGGGTGAGAGTCAATTTACTACTTCTTCTAATCTCCTACATAACTCAAAATAGTAACCAGGACATGTACATTTTCTATATTAATAACTCCCCTTTTCCAAGCATTGTACGCGACCACTATGGATTTTCAAATTCATGTTGGGTTCGTCTAGTGGGTCATATTCAGAATATTATGCACTATATTTTTTATTAAATATTTTAACTATCAACTTGTGCTTTACCACAGTGGGATGCTGAACCAAGGCACAATTTTCTCTATAAATAGACAACCATAGTGGCCCCGGTTGGACCTATCATGTGAAATCCCAAGATCCCAAGCATGATTGACATCCCCCATGGATTGAGAATATGACCTACACCTTATAAAACCACTATCAGCTTAGAATCAATGATGCCCGATCTAAAGTGAAATTTTTCATTTAAACATAAGAGCTTGCATGCGCTACTCATCCTAGGTTTTGCTAAAATGTTGCTTTATATGTGAATTTAGGTTAAAAAGACCTAGAAATCCCTACCTAGTTTTCCTTTCCCTATAATTTATTTCTAAGTTTTCATTGACTTGCTCCCTCAATTCTAGCTGTCATTACTCATTTTATTAAGCCCTTTGCAACATTAAGTTACCAATCCCTTGATTCTCTCCTAATTCTAACTTAAGAAGAATATTTTCCATGTGCTTTATTAAATGGCTTAACTGAGCCCACACTTAATATATGGTTTGCATTGCTTATTATGCCTTTTCACTAATTGACATGAAGTATTTTATTAACGAGTGGAACACCCATAGAATTACGGAAGGGTTGACACTTGAATCCATTTTATTGGTTTCCATTTGGAATGATTCCATGAGTATGTGGATAGTTTTATAAAAGTTAAGTTAATTGTCGTGAAATAACAGAAAGGGGTTAGGTGTCAATGTCATGATTTTTAAAGGGATTTTGTGGGTTTGTGGGATGATTCAAGAGGATATATATGTGATTCTTAGAATGGAAAATAAGGATATGTGGACTCATCTCAATGTATCCAATTGGTTTTTTTATCAAAAGCTATGATTGTGAGCAATGGAATGATGACACACAACACAATCTCATGAGGATTATGTATTCTAGCACACATTAAAGTTTAAAACAACTTTAAAACACATGTTTATATCATAAGTTACTAAACTGTTCAATGAAAATTTGATGGATGGTTGTATTTAAATTCTAGAATGAAATACACAAAGTTCTAGGATTATTAATTCAAGCCTCTAGAATCACCATATAATTGATGAAGGTACTCCCCTTACAAAGCCTCACACACACAACTAAAGAGAGATAAACAAAAAATACAGAAATAAGCACTTGATTTCTATTATCTAGATGAAGTGAAATTACAATACTAAGAAAATATCATACTATAGCCACTTTGGCCTTCTGATTACAAAAATTTCCAAGCAAAAACCAATGATCTGCACTACTCGAGCTCCCCTTTGTAACCAAGAGGTGTAACTACCTTAGAATATTATAGAAGGTGTAACCCCATGTTGGCACCAAAAATTCTACTATTGATTTCTTTCCTTAAAGTTTTTATTTTCTATATTTTTCCTTTTATATGTTTAGAACTTCTCGTGGTCATAACTTTCGATCCGACCGTGAGATTTCCAATTGTAATATATATTGTTTGTGTAAGTTTTGAATTTTGTTGCTTCTATGCTTGGGAGATAAAATAACAATCTTCACACTCTCTCATTCAAGGAAAACCCTAGGAATCTCAATCTTAGGTATGCAAAGGAGAAAGAGATCTTGCAACAGGGTTGGCCTAGGGTCTAATTATAGACTGTGTATGGGTTCACCAACAAGATAGGACTTGGAAGGATAAATGAAAAGAAAGATGTAATTCTTAACCCTAATATGATTCATGACTTCCCTAGATGACCTTAAAATAAATGTAAATAAAAAAAAAGAACTATAAGAGCAGAGGTGTGCACCTGGAAACCTGAAGAATATTGGAATAAGCTTTAAAACACTCAAAATCATAAAATTGGGGCATACTAGGACTCATACACCACTTTGGGTGTATTAGTCCCAGACTAGGGTTTCTTGTCTCGAACAGGTTTTTGGCAGTGTAGGTTTTGAATATACAAAAATCTAGAAATTCAATTTGCAGTGGGACTCATATGCCACTTTAGGTATATCAATTCCATTGTGATTTTCCAAGAATTCAAAGTTCGGATCTTCACTTCAACCTCTACTGTTCTCTTCTAAACTGATTTTTGGATCTGAACCTGTAAAAATACCTGAAAAATAAAATATATGCTTGGTTTTCTTATGAGGGGTTTGCCACGATCAAACCCCTAGTTCAGTAATTAAAAATTAATAAAAACAATGGAAATTGAATGTAAATATGAACATAAACCCTAACCTTAAGTGTTTCTAAGATTAGGAAATCTTAAAAATGTAATGCAACCCTATTCTAATGTGTAAGAATGAGATGCATGAATGAAGATTGAATGTAATGACTTACTTTGAGAGATGTCAAATCACCCTAATAATTCATGATGATTCACATACCTTCCTTAGGCCGAAAGTAGAGTGATATTGGAGGATGGGATTCCTTAGGAAAAGTCATTAGGTTTGGCTTGATGACTAGTTGTATCTCCCCAACCTAGAATCCATCATGATTTACCATAGGCAACCATAATCAACCCTTGACATTGCTAAATCTTGAATGAAAGTGAGCTTGAAGACCAGCAAAAACACTTTAGTGTTGCTCCAGGACTTCAAGTTTACTTGCTCTTGAAACTTGAATGCTTTTGTGAAGGAATGCTTGAAAAATCTTCAATGCCTAGATCTTGAAATTGCTCTTAAATGCTTTCTTAGATGAAATAATTACTTAGAAGCTCGCTTATATTGGCATTTAAATCTAATTTACCGATATTCAAATCAACCAAAAATTTGAATTAGAAGGTTTAATTTCCTGCTCAAACCCTAAAAATCCCCAAATGGGACTCATACGCCACCTCTTGCATATGGGTCCCACCTAGGGTCACTCATATTCCCAAGGTGGCGTATGAATCCCACCCTAGATTTTCACAATGGGTGATTAGAAAATTATTCCTTGTTTCAATCTAAGAAATCATGTTAGAACATGTGTTTGATATTACAATTTTACCATAAAGAATCATTGAAATCACTTGAGAAATTTCACTCACAATAATATAACATAATTCAAATTCAAAAAATATTTATTTATTGGTCTCCCTCTACATGTATTTATTATTCATTAATTAAGAAGTCATGGATTATTTGAATAGCCCTTCTATTTTTATATTATATTATTTCATTTTTGGTTGTTATACTTATGAATATGATAAGTTGATTTTTGGTAGCTTTATCAAGAGTTGTGTCATTAATGTGAAAAGATATTTATTTAACTTTAGGGTATAAAATTATAAATGTAGTTGTAAAAAGGAAATAGGAGTTTTAGCCAAATATACAAGGATTTGTTGATAGTGATGAGCCTGAAATATGCTCATAGTTTATATATTATGATGTATTTAAAAAACCCTTACTCTTCTTGCTAAATGGTTGTTTAACTCTTTGATTAAAGACTTTTTATCTGAAATTGGGTAGTGATCTTTAGCTATGCATTCCTATATTCCTGTAGCTTTATATCTCTATTTGTCTCATTAATTACCTTTTTTTAATTCCCAAATGACTGATATAATGCATATGGTTTTTGAATGATGAAATAGGTTTAATGTGTGATTAATGAATCTATTGTGTTGTTTTCCACACATGCTTTCTTTTACTTCTATTTCCTTGTGTATCATGGGTTATTGAAGGGAGCATTAATAATTCAAGCGCAACAGTCTTCGGCCTTGTAGTAAAGTCCATTTGCAGCATGGTGTCGAGGAAGTTTTTCCATCGAAGACTGTCTGACCGGGTTCTTGGTAAGAAACTGTAATGATCATTTAATATGGAAAGAGTGGAATGCTAAATTCTCTTAGGATCATGTTGAACGGATATGCTTTCATTTATGAGAAGTTTGTTCCTTGATTTCAGGATATACTTATGTCCACCTCTTTCTCTGTTAAGTTAGTTAATTAGTTACTTTTCTTATAAATAAGTGTTCCTCCTGCGTGAGTGAGCAAAGAGATATAGCATGTAAAAGTTAGTTTGATAATAAGAAGCAGAATATGTAAGAGTTAGTACTATGATAAGAGATAGATTTTTGTGTTAGTTTTCATATGAGCAGAACAATGTATACCATTTTGAGTTTATGAATAAAAGTTGATGAAGTTCTAAGTTCAATCCTTGCATAATTAGTTGATGCTTGCTAAGGGGGGCCACTTAGTAAGTATCTATGGTTTGTTGTTTATTTTCTGTTGATCATAAGTTAGATTTTGTTCTTGAAAATTTTAGTGCAAACTCAGTCTTATAATGTTCCTAAAGCATCGAGAATCCATCCCTGTGTTTGTTCCTGCAGCATAAGGCCAGTTTATAGTTTGTCTCTCTGCTATAGTCGTTATGATTTATACTTTGATTAAGTTTAGAAGGATTCACATTACATTTCTAAAGCATAAATAGAATTCCTTTCATGCATTTATTTCTAGTAAATTGTGACTGTAACTGGTTCCTAGTGCACATACAGTGCTGCTCCATTTCAAGTATACATTCCCTAGTTTGACAAAGTAAATGAATGACCATAAGAAGATATTAGTCGCCTGTTGGAATGTCCAATTCCCAGGTTAGGATTTACCGTGATTTTATATCCTTTTATGGGCGTGACCATTTTTGGCACCATTTTTGGGGATGGTGTCAAGCTAAGAACCTATCATAGTCATTGTTAGTAGTAGTTTAGTCTGATTATTCAAGCATTTTTAAATTCTTTCAAGTTACCCTTTATTCATTCTATTGCATGCATAGAAGAAGAGATGCTCTCAGAAGGTTCCTCCTTGAAAACCTATTTGTTGAATTGCCATTTTACCTAGCTGACAAAGAACCTAAAGAAAATCCATTTGCTCTGATACTTCAACAAGCAAATATCACACAAAATCCACCTAATCGACCTCCTACTTTTGAGTTTCCCATCATTTCCCAGCAAAATAATGATAACCTTAAAAATATTCCTTCTTCATTACTTCCCAAGTTCTATGGACTAGTTAAGGAGGACCCAAAACTTTCTTGTTTGAGTTTGATATCCTCTGTCAAAGCTATGAATACACTTCAGATGCTCACCGGTTGAAGTTGTTTCCTGCCACTTTGAAGGAAGGAGCCCTTAGATGGTTTATGAGTTTGGGAAGAGGTGTTGTTGATAGTTGGGCAGCCATGCAAACAAAATTTCTTGAGAAATACAAGGAATATTGTAAGAGTGGTAGTAAGGGGGATGATATTTTTAGAATTCAATAAAAGGAGGATGAAAACCTGGAAGACTATATCTCAAGATTATTGTTTTCGCTAAAAAAGAATTCAGACCATACTCTCAATGAAGAATCTCAAAAACTACGTTTGCTAAGGGGAATCAATGACACTTGTATAGATGCCCTAGACCTGATGGGAGGAGGTGATATAAGCCAACTGCCTTGGGATGATATCAAGAAAATATGTCTCAACTACTCTCGAGCAAATATTAAGAAGGGTAGAGGTCATCAAGCCACAATGGGACAATCTTCTACTAATGGATTTTCATGGAAGAAGATCACAAATTTTTTATTTGACTTCAAGCAGGATATCATAAACAACATGGCTACATAGTTAGATACTATGCAAGCTCGGAAGAAACATGAGGAAGCTGAAGCAATCTTGGCTGAGTTATGTCCATATTGTAGATAGAAGAAGTGTGACTACAGATGTAAGATGGTGGCTAACATGGAGGCTAAGCAGTTACCTACTGATTTCAAGATAGTAGAAAGTGATGATAATCAAGTATTCTTCATTGTACAAAGGCGACCATGGGCTCAAAGACAAGGTATGCCTCAAGATCCTTTGAATTTTGGTAATTCTTATTCTAATTATAGTAACCAATGGAAATCTACATATGGCCCAACACCACCTTGGAATACTTCTCAACCACACTAGCCTAACTATTAGAGCCCTCAATGGAAACCTCCTCAAGGAGGTTGGCAACAACCATTTGGACAATGGACTCCACCGCTAGGTAACTGGTAGCAGAATCCTCAATGGAGAAGTCCACAACAATGGAAAAACCAATCCCATGGATCCCTGCAGCCTCAGCACCCACAACCTTCAGCTCTCATGCCACCTCCTGCAACACTTGCAGGAAATTTTGGCCCTGCAAAACAAACGCCTATGCTTGCTCAACCATTGTCAAATCCTAATAATAAACAACAACAACCCATGTATTTTGCAGAAGCTAATCAGTGTCTAGCCTATGTCCTAAATATTCATGATATCCATCTTAGGTCTGGAACCACTCTTCCCACTCCACAGCCTCCTGTAATAACAAAGATTCCAAATTCTACCTCTTAGCAACTTACTGATCTTGCAGAACATATACATGTACCAGATACTGTCTCTAAGGAGCTGTCTTGTAGCATCAGGCTAAACCACCTTTTTATCAGAGATTGCAAATTACTACATCCAAGTCTATGGAAGAGCCTACCTTTGATATCCTGGATCAGTTAAAGAATGTGCATATTCAAATTTCTCTTTTTCAAGCCATCAAAGATGTCCCAATTTATGGAAAAGCCATTAAGGAGGCCTGTTTGAAGAAACCAGGAAGAAAGAAAAAGGATCCACAAACTATCCATGTTCATGGATAGTTGGTAGATATTATGTTAGGGAAGGTAGTCATTCCAAAATATACTGATGCTGGGAGTCCTGTAGTACAAATAAATATTAATGGCCAAATAGTAAAGAATGTTTTGATTGACCTTGGTGTAGCCATCAATGTAATGACTAAGAATACAATGGAGTATTTGAATATTTTAAACATTTGGTCTACACCTATTGTATTGTAGCTTGCTGACAGTTCCATAGTAAAACCTGATAGAATGGTAGAAGATGTTGTTGTCACCCTTGAGTCTTGGGAATACCCAACAAATTTCACTATATTGTCCACTAAGGAAACCTTGGGAGGGTATCCTATCATCCTAGGTAGACCATGGTTAGCCATTGTTGATACTTTTATAGGATTTCATTTAGGAGATATGACAATATCTGATGGTCAGTCAAGAAAGAAATTGGCCTTATACCCACCTGCTCAGCCTCAGCTAGACTTGTCTCAACCAATTTGGCCAAATTTAGGAGAAGAAACTAAAGAAGTTAATTCATTAGCTCAGCTAATGATGCTGCAAACTAATCTATTTTCCCAGCTTCAGAGTGAGGATAATCTGCTTTTACATATTTTGCAGTCCAACTCTAATATGAGTAGCCAATCTGTCCCAGATAGCTGTCCTCAACAGTGTTTCCTATAGTAATTGAATTTTGAAAGTCTGCCACCTGAAAATTCTGCAGTTTATCATAATTTGCTTCCATATGAAATGCATACACCACCTTTATCAGTAGACTCCATGAATGATCTTATCAAGCAAGTAGAAGTATCTTCAGGCTGCTATCTGAACATTAATAATAAGTTGCCTCAATCTCAACAAGCTGCCCTAGTTACAATGTTGCAAGAACAACATAACACCTTTGCATGGGACTATGGGGATATGAAGGGAATAGATCCCCAGCTTTGTACTCATAGGATCTACATTAAGGAAGATTGTTTACCTATTAGGAAACCTCAAAGAAGGATAAACCCAACACTCAAGGAAATAGTTAAAACTGACCTCTAAAAATTGCTTGATGCTGGTTTCATCTACCCCATTTCTGATAGTCAATGGGTGTCTCCATTAGTGATTGTCCCTAAGAAAGGTGGGAAATAGAGAGTTTGTGTAGATTATAGGGAGCTGAACACAACAACTAAAAAGGATCACTTTCCACTCCCATTTGTTGATCAAGTACTAGACTCATTATCTAGTAAAAAGTATTTTTCCTTTTTGGATGGATATAGTGGGTATAATCAAATAAGAATTGCCCCTGAAAAAAAAGACAAAACCACTTTTACCAGTCCATGGGGTACTTTTTCCTACTCTATCTTACCTTTTGGACTATGTAATGCACCAGCAAAATTTCAAAGGGCAGTGATCAGTATTTTTACTGACATTTCTCATGATACTATGGAAATCTACATGGATGACTTCACTACTTATGGAGTTACTTATGAAGAAGCACTAGACAATTTGGAAAAAGTGTTAAAAAGGTGCCAAGAGAAAAATTTGTCATTGAATAGTGAGAAGTGCTTTATGATGACGCAAGAGGGAATTGTTTTAGGCCATCATGTCTCTCAGGTAGGAATCCAAGTTGATTCTACAAAAATAGAATTTATTCTAACTTTTCCAACACCTGCAAAACAAAAGGATGTTAGAAGCTTCCTAGGACATGCTAGATATTATAGAAGATTCATCAAATATTTCAACAAAATAGCTAGTCCATTATATGCCTTATTGAACAAGGATTTGAATTTAATTGGACTGAGGCCTATGACGAATCTTTCCTGTAGCTTAAGAAACTACTTACTGAGGCACTTGTTCTTCGAGGACCCAAGTGGAGTCTGCCTTTTCATATACACACAGATGCTTATGATTATTCCATAGGGGCAGTTCTAGGACAGAAAGAGAATTCCATTGAGCATGCCATATATTTCATTAGCAAAAACCTTCAAGGACCTAAATTAAATTATATTGTCACAGAGAAAGAATTGTTAGCAGTTGTGTATGCCCTGAATAAGTTTAGACATTATGTCACTGGTTACCAAATATTTGTTCATATAGATCATGCAACAATAAGGTACCTAATGAATAAGTCTACCATATCTGGTAGATTGGCAAGATGGCTCCTATTGTTGTAGGAATTTGATATTACAGTCATTGATAAGCCAAACTGAGTTAATGTAGTGCCTGATTTCTTATCAAAAATTCAAACACCTACACCTGACACTCCTGAGGTAATTGATGACAGCTTTCCTGATGAACATTTATTTTTAATTGCTGCTCAAACTCCATGGTATGCCGATATTGCAAATTACTTAGCAGCTAACAAAATTCCAGCACACTTTTGACCAAAGGAGAGGCAATTGCTGGTAGAGAAAAGTTTTAACTTTTCATG